>JAKTSU010000046.1:0-100514 GCA_030580395.1 Myxozyma nipponensis
GACCCCCCCCCCCCCCCCCCCGGGTTTGGCTGTCGATGTGACAGTGCCGCCGAGGCCACAGGGGTTCGTACATTATGCGGTGATGGCGGGCCGGCTCTTGGAAGCCAGACACACCACTCAGGCGGAATCAGGCGGATTCAGACTGACGAGATCGTCGTCGTCGTCCGTGGTGATAAATGTACAGCAGGGTCACGTCAACGACGAACCTGTCTGCACTGCCGTTTAGTCGACGTCACGCACCAGACTCCGACGCGCAGCGCTGCGCGTCTGGAAGTTTGGCGGCAGGGCGGCGGGCGGTGGAGTCCACCGTCCCGCCTCTGCCATGCATGACTCGAGTCCGTCGTCAACCGATGCGTGTGGGCTGCCGAATGAACGCCGGGCCGTCCCTTCATGTCTGTCTCTCTACACGTATGCTGCTCTTCCACTTCTCCTACGTCCCTCCTTGTTCGGTCGTGGGCTCCTGCTGCTGCTCATGCTGCGTGCGTCTCGAACCGCCAGTTCTTGCCCGGCTCCGAGAACTGCGCCAGCGGGTCTTTAATTTGTCGGCCTAACTAACGCTACGAATCGGGGAAGGCAAGAAGCCAGACAAGCAACCACGAGCTCGTACAGAAACCAAGACCAATCACAGCGCTTGTCTGCCCCGCTGTTCCGTAAGATTAGTGAAATTAGTGTGAAATAAAAAGAAAAAAAAAAAAATGGAAAAAAAATGGAAAAAGGGGAAAATGTGGGCCGCTCGGCAGCCCGGAAAAACTTTGATGCGTTTGCCGGGCGGGCGTTGGCAAGATTCACCGGAAGCCGCCGCCGTACCTCCTCACCAGGGGGACGAGACCGGCCCTGGCCCGCCTTGCCTATCGGATTAATTCGCAAGCTGCTTTGCAGCCTGGTTATATGCAGTGCTCTATTCAGCTTTCCGTTCAACCATCTCCGCCTACCAAACCGATCGAGACAACCTGGTCGTCGGGCTTTCGCTAAACAAGCAGAGATAGCTGCTGCCGCAACTGATGCTGCTGGCCCGGCCGGAGGCCGCAAAACTCAACAAAACCAAACCCGGTTGGACCGGTGCCTAGCCTAGCACTTGAGACGCCAGTTATGAAACCAGTCATCATCGACTGGCGTGGCTTGGCTCCGGTTTATCCGTCCCGCCCGTCCATGTCTCCACCATTATTGGCTGCTGAGTCCCTTGAGAAAATCGTGCACCCAGTATTGATCGGAAAAACCCCCAGGGACAAAAAAAAAACAAAGAAAAATAAAAAAAAAGAAAAGAAAAGAAAAGGAAAAGCAAAGTGAAGTGAAGATATAGCAAAATAGGCAGCACCATGAAAGGCTGCCAGCTCGTAACTGTAATCCCGATAAGCTGATGCAATGGTACCGTTAATTTATTCGGGATTACAAGCCGGCGAGGTTGCTCTACACCGTTGACTGACGGGTTCAATAAAAGCTGAGCTAACCGTAGACCATCTGTTTCCGTATAATGACAGAGCAGGATGATAACTAATCTAAGCTTGTAGCAACATATCTTACTAAGCCAACGCCCATCGCATTGCACACTAAACCTACAATCACATGCAAAAAATTTAACAGAAACATCTAGAATACAACTCAGTAGCCACCCAATCTAATGTTCCGGACCCTGCTGGTTCGAGTCAATGCCAATGCCGTGTTCGCTTCCGACCACTTCCTGGCTCGGCTCTAGGTGATGGTTGCCCGCACCGGTGGCGTCCTCCAGTTCATTACAGTCATCGTCATCGTCGTCGTTATCGTAAAGACTACCGTACATCTTACCTTTGATGAACAACGACACGATAAATATCGTCATCATGGTGAAGAACAACGCGATAAACAGCATTTGCGGGAACCATCCGACCGTCCACGAATACACGTTGGAGAAAACGATCGGGGCCGCGATAGTGCACAGCGCTTGCAACAGCGCTAGGGCACCCAGCATGGCTCCGGTGTTTTCTTTTGGAATGTGCTTGGTCAACGCCGACTGTGCTGCCGGCGACGCTACGCTGCCAATCGAACTAAGACATCCACCCAGCGTAAACATGACCCCGTTCCAAGCCACCCCGAGTGTCAAGTAGCAACACAACTCTAGAAACACGCCGACGCGGATCAAAAAAATCTCCGCGTCGTTGGGACCGACCGGGGAATTCATATGCGACCGTCTCGCGTGCTTGTAAATCCAGTTTACCGCCGGAACCAACGCCAGCATGGTCACCACTCGGAACAGGCTGGTGAACGATATGTAGAAGCTGGTCTCGATCGAAGTCCAGCCGAACGTGAATTCAGAATACAGCAACACCGTCAGTGTAGTTCCAGTCGAAATACCCATAATGGCCGAGTCCACCGATGCCAGAAGCACGATGTTACGCTTAATCGCACTCTTGGTACCGTCGTCTGGCCACAATACTTTCAACGGCTTCAAAAAATTAAGCCTGTCGAGTCGATCATGGAACGTCAGTCGCCGTGACGTCGAGAACTCGTTCGCGACTCGATACATCTCCCCGGCTTCAAGTCTGCGATCATGTGAAAGAGACTCCGGCAGTACAAGGAGCACAAACAAAGCAACACCCGCAATCACTACCAGGGTGAGGTAGAACACGGACAAAATATGACCAGTGTATGTAATCACGCTGCCGCCCAACGCCGGTCCGATACTGATACCTAAAAACAGGCATGCCCGAAGAAGCGCAAACCCGCGGGCACGATCGGCCGGAGAAGTGCAGTCTGCCGCATAGGCATGTGATGCCATCAACAGTGTCTGGGCTGAGCCCGAGATTCCATCAAAAAACGAAGCAACGTAAAGCCATCGATACGCGTGCACCTCACGAGATTTGGCGGCAAGCACAAGGATACTGCAGAAAATCTAGCAAACGATATCAGCTGGTTTGCCAATGATATTGCCTGTAGTTAAGGCACTCACTATTTGCCCCGACAAAGAATACAGTAAAATCGGCTTACGCCCGATGCGATCGGATAATGCACCCAGCTTGGGCGACACCAGCGCCGACAGCGTGGCCCCGGTAAGCCCGATCCACATATTTAGCGTGGCAACTTTCGAGTGGATGTCTGCAGTTTGGCAGTTGTATATGTACTTCCCGCCATCCAACTCAAAGCCTTCTCCTTCTGACAAATAGTGAGATCTACAAACCAGCTCAAGTGTCAGGTTCAACATCGGCGCAAGTATTCTATACACGTCAGAGCTGTCATCCTCTTCTCACAAGCAAGCAATTTGCGACGACTCACGCTCCTTCAGCAATTGTGAAACAGAAGAGACCAGGAAGATAAAAGTATACCTAGTTCAGGTTAGTTTGAGATCCTTTATAGAACCTGTTGAAGCGACTATTTTTACTCACAGAGGCCCTCCCCCACCATGATTTAGCTCGAACATCTTCGCCGTGTGAATTGTCATCATCAACCTCGGTCGCCGACACACTGTCAGGCAACAATTGATCGTCCTCCTCGGATGAACTTAGGACACTGACCAGTTCACTTGAAAATAAGCATATGCCAAGGCCGACGTACAGAAATAGACGCTGTCTTACCTAGCTTGATCGTCGTCGCCGTTGGCAATGGGTTGGTCGCCATTAGCACCCATTTTGCGTAGAAACCAGCGCTTAGAAACAGGCCCACTGCGGTTGAACTGGGACTTGGCCCTTTCAAAATCGGCTATAGACACTTTAGAGCAATGGATGGCTTGGTGCGTTGTATTTATCCGCTTGTTCTTCGGTATCAACAAATAACATTATCCGGCTGCCGTCTCCAGATTTTGAGCGGCGTAATCGCGGGTGCCGTGGTCGCTATCTAATAGCTGACAATCTCCCAAACAGAATGTCTCGGCCGGCTTATTGTTTACCAATCAATTGCAGTAACTATCATTATCGTCGTTATCGACCGATACAAATAGATAGGCTATAGACTCTATTTAGGTCATCGCACTATCAGAGCAACTTTATTGGGGTACTGGATTTTGCCGAGCCTTAACCGTATTCTTCATAGACGCCGCTCGACGAAGCTGCAGTGCACAAAGGCTTCAGAAAATAACAACGCAAGAGTTGCACTTGCCCTCTCGATATCTATAATTCCAAGGAAATTTGATGTTCAGTATCATCTTTTTTAAATCGAGTTGGAATGCGAGCAAACTCAGCAAGACGGTTAAATTTTCTGCTCGAAAAATCCGGACTGAATAATTAGTCAGTTTTCCGATAAAGACTAAACCGGACCGTAGAGTCTGCTACTAGATTTAAACGATAAGGAAGTACGCTTTACAGCATCTGATCGGGCGGTTGAACGGCGTCGAAAGATATCCAGAGTTGTAGATCCAATCTCTGCGATATTGAGCGGGTCATCAGCTACAGGTAAAATGTAACAGTCAACATCAGATGTGTTCCATTGACCGGTTGATCTCGTGCTTGGCGAGATACAAACGTGATCCGAAATCTGTCGAACGCCGGCATGCAGAACGGGATACTCTGAATACTCGGCCCAGATATACACGTGAGCAAATCAATGAATCGTGGCACATGCTGGCCAACACGACCAGTTAGTCTGTTGTTTCCCGTATCTCCTCCCATGCTGGATACTTGAAATCCGGTGCCGAAGGTAGACTCGGCTGTCGAGTCGATGATTCTGCGCACAACTTAGCTGCATTAGTCTGGTACTAGGCATTGGTAATGTCTTGCCTGATATACCGTCGGATACTTGCTTGCCCGCTTGTGTCTCTGAAAACGACTAACAGCAGTTTCTGAAGACCTGATAATGCTGTGTCAAGCGCTTTTGCCTATCCCATTATAGCCCGCTTCACAGCTTTTGCTTAACTCAGATCGTAGATTTCACTGCTGTTGAGGCTATTCCCTCGACCGGGCCATTTTTCCGCACGGGGAAAGGCGCCGGACTCGCAACGGCTTATTCGGTTACTACGTTTCAACGTGGATGAAACTCATCGTAGACTCGCTTTGATCGTGCCTACATGCAATAGAAGAAACCGTGATGGCCAAGACAAAACTACTTTGCCATCTTATCTAATTCTCCGTCGACAAGCACTCGATGGTACCCACTTGCCGACGTTCGATATACCCCCCCGACAGGCGACACCCATTCCCCTGAAAGTACCGTTCAGACAGAGAGTCGTCGGAAAAGCGCCGCTTACGTCATGCGTCGGATGTGCTGCTTCCTGCCTGCCAAACCCATGTTTTGCCACCACCTAAGCGATTTATGAGCCTGGGTTCAGTTGAATGGTTTTCATTTCATTTCATTTCACCCCAGCTCGGCATCTCTTCCGGCCGATTTTTTTTTTTTTTTTGGCTGGGTGGTTGCGTGATTTAGCCTGAATACTAAACCGAGCTCGGTGTAGAATGTGGAGGGGGGAAAGGAACGACGATGAGAATAGGATTACTATTTAAATTACATATTAACAACGCCTATACAATATAGATAAAACGATTATAACAAAGCAGATTTATGTATTCATACAGATCTAACGGCATTGCCCTCATGATGAAGAGCCTGCGTACCGTCGACACGATCATCTTTGCCAACGTTTGCGCTCATATCCTCCATCGACACAACAACTTCCTCGCCAAACAACGCGTTGATCTCCTCCAGAGTCTTGCCCTTGGTTTCAGGGAAGGTGAAGAACACGACCACGGCGCCGAGCAAGTTGAGACACAAAAACACTGCGTAGTACTTGTAGCCAATGTTCGAGAACGCAATCGGAGAGATCTGGTTGAACACGATGTTGACGGCGACGTTGCACATGACGGCGATGGCGGTTCCCATAGAACGGACCTCCTGGTTCATGATTTCGGGAACGTAGATGTAATGAATCGAGTTGTATCCAAGCGAGTAGACGGCGGAGAAAATGAAGATAAACGCAATCGTGAACCCATGAGCAACTTTGTTATCCTTTCCTTCATAACCGCCAGTCAGCCCCATGATAATCGCCATGTCCACAGCCATCACGATACCCGAGATCCACAGCGCACGTTTGCGTCCCCAGCTATCAACGAAGAAAATACAGATGGCGTTGAAAGCAGGACCGACCAGGCCATAGACACCCGCCAGCAGAGTGACAGTGTGTCCAGTGATACCGACACTCTTGTACATATCAGTCTGGTAGTAGTTGATGACGTTAATACCACACAGCTGGGCAAACACCTGAATAGCGATCGACAAGAAAAGACGCTTGCGGTTTGACTTCTTCGTAAGCAGGTTCTTAATGCCACCGGCCTTCATGGCTTTTTCAAATCGAATCTGCTCCTTCATCTGGGTAAACTCATGCTCAAAGTGTTCCTCTGCTTCAGGAGAGTCACCGTGAAGTCTTCTGAGCACGACGTATGCTTCATCAATTCTATCCTGTTCCAAAAGCCATCGAGGCGAGAACGGCAAGAACCAAATACCACCTAGCAAAATAAGCGCCGGAAGACACTGAAAGGCGAGGGGAAATCTCCAAGAGAAAGATCCGTGAGCAAAGGAGCATCCGTATCCAATCCAATTAGCTGCGGCAAATCCAAATCCAACAAACTGGCCGTGAAGTCCGGTGATGAGACCACGCTTGGATGCCGGTGCAATTTCAGAGTTGTACACGGGAATAACCATGTTCATCATACCGACGGCAAACCCGCCAATGATACGTCCGGCGATCAGCATACCAACTTTTACGGATGCTGCTTGAATGATACCCGCCACCAGCGCAATAAACGCAGCCACGGTAATAGTCCGCTTACGGCCGAACCTCTGGGAGGCCCATCCAGCGACCCACACTCCAAAGAATGCACCACCGGAGAAGGTAGAGACGACAGCACCCTTAATGGACGATGTGAAAGGAGCAAAGTACTCTATAAAATGTGCTTGTGAAATTGTGGTCGACACGATACCAGAGTCGATACCATATAGCAACGAACCAGTGACAACAAAGGTCGAGCAGAACCATGTGTATGCGTTGAGCTTCTGCTGGTACTTCGCAACGGGCACGGCATTTTCAACGTCAGACATGACGGATTCTGGCATTATAATCACGACTTGTCAACCCCTTGTGTTTTGTGGAGTAGGAGGGGGGAGGTGGATACCAAAAAAACTGCTTATGGAGCGACTCGTGGGGTACTTATATATCTCACCCACGAAAAACTCACCCGCGTTTGGGACAGGACACCCTGAGTGTTCTAGCGAGCGTCGTCAATCGGATGTTGGTGTTGGACAGACTGGACCCAGCGTAATGCGGGACAGGTCGGAGGTCGGAGACAGGTCGGCAGAGGATCCCGCCAAGTATAGTTTGTTTCCCCGACGTAGATATGAGCGGAGTCCGGAAAAAAGCTATTGCTATTCGATTACTAAGAACGGAAGCAGGCCGTTAACCAGCTGACCGAAAATACCGAAGAACGAGACTATCCAATATGCGGAGAGAATCAGACGGCAAGAAGGACCCGGATGGATAAAGCCAAGGCACGAAACAATGCCGTCGTAAGAGTGGCGGGTAGTGCGGAGCAGCGGTGCAGTTTGTGCACACTACCAAGACGGATAAAAAAGATCCAAGTGAGCACTCTACTTTAGCCGTCAAGGAAAAGCCAAGAACAGGAGGTCTCGGCTTACTTGAGATCAACCTCGAGCTGCCGAAGTATACCGCGACACCAGGTGGGGTGCCGGGGCCACTGTGGCAACTAACTGCTGGCCTGACAAAGTCAGAAGTCGTCAGGCGGGAAAACGGGGGGGGGTGTGTGTGTGGAAGAAAAGCCAACGCAGCCGGCCAGCCGACCAAAAGGCTAATACTGTGCTCAAAGCAGTCAGATGCTACAATCAGTTGTCGCTAGTGGCCCGTGAGTCATGCCGTGTGCTTCTCTCTCTGGCTTGGGCTAGCAATTTTTCCATCATTGCCTACGGCAGAACTACGGTTTCGGCGGCACCCCCGGAGCCGGGTGATGCCTCTCCCCACTGTCGTGAGAAGCCAAATGCAGGAGGTGTAGCCCCACGCGGGAAGATTCTCGGCGAGATTTATCTGAGACCCGGGGGGGACCCAGGGCCCCAGGCGTTCTAAGACCATGTGGTCTGCGGTCGAAGAATTTGCCGGCAGGATGATTGTTTCGGAACAGGCCTCTGCCCGAATATACTAGCAAAAAGTGCTGCAGGCGGGTCTACAGCGACAAAAATTAGAAATTCTTCCACAAACCCTGTCAAGAATTGGAGAACAAGACTCGGTGGGTGTGTGGCCTGACGAGTGACGACGGGTCGAGCCTGCGTGAGCCGCAGGAACAACTTCAAGCCTTACTTGGCAGCCGCAGCATCTCCGGTGTCACCAACGTCACACACGCGCACTAATTTACCACGACCCGGCCGACTGCTGCTGCTCGACGTGCTCGTAGACGCATCAATACTGCTGCTGGGTGTGGGCTGCTGTATTTCCTCTTCGGTGTCTAGCTTGCTTTTCGTGTTAAGTAACGGGTCTCATGACACATTCCCCCGGTTTTGACCTGGCCCGGAGAGCGCGCGTCGGGCGGATTCTCGGCAAGACTGGTTAAACTGTGCAACAGGGGGTGCCGCGCGGGTGGAAAGAGAATGGATCCGGGGTTCGCCCATATACGCCTAAAGAGGGCTCTCTTCACCACGAGATCCTTCCCCCCCCACCCCCCAGAGCAAGCGAAAGTTCTGTACCTTGGCTGCCCGCGATACACACGGATCCGGCTCTGCTGTGCCGCCGTTCTCCGTCCCACGCGCGGGGGGGGGGACGGGGGGGGAGCGCCCGCCAGTCAGACCGAGAATTTGGCCGAGAGCAGCAAAGCAGCGGCGAAAAATGGCTCGCAGCTCTGCAAAAATACTTCCGGAAGAATGCCTCGTCTGTCCGGTGACCGCTAAAGAGATCCCCCAAACTAATGCCGCCCATAACGTAGCGATAGACGCGCTTTATCCGTCGCCGGGCTTCGCCATCCCACCATTACTGGCGGGTCGTGAATCACCGAATCAGGGAGAGAAGCCCTCGGATGCGAAGCCGCACTTGCGCTGCCGACTCTGACTGACAGACCCAGCTTGTCTAGCTCCGGTGGTGGTCACGCACGTCTCGCACAGAGTTTTTCCTGACTTTCTGGTCATTCTTTATCAATCGGGATTTATTTGGTAGAGAACAGAGCCAGTGTAGTTCGCCCGGGAATCTTCCCGAAGTCTAGCGTGCTGGTCTCTCCACCTATATAAGGCTTCGGGCATCGGTCCGTCAAACAGATCCAGCAGTGCTGACTCTGCAGACAACATCAGTTTGCATAGTATACCATCATGGTTAAGATATCTCATGGTTGCTGGCATCCAGCTCCAGACACACTGCTTGACTGGGCTGTCGAGGTCATCAAGTCCACGGCTACAGCTGATGAGCTCACGGCTGTGACGGTAAGTTTGCGACCCAAAAAAAACTTGTGCGACCGTGAATCTGCAGGGCTAACACGAGTTCCAGGCGTCCAAGCCAATCAACTTCAGAGGCGACACACTCAACAATCCAACGCTGACCCATTCAGTGACTTCTCCGGCTGACGATGTGTTGCTTTTGTCATCTACTCACTGGAAGGCCCAAAAGTCAGTCACCGCCAAGCCAGAGTACGAGCTGTTCCCAGACGGCGTTCCTGCTCGAACAACCGAGGTGTCGGTCGAGAAGGTTGCCGAGTCTGCTACGTTCACAGCCGGAAAGCTCGATGCGGTGCTTGACACTCGTCCCAAATCATTCAATCTCGATTTTTATGCCACAGAGAACGGCAAGAAGAAGATGTTGACCAAGCTTGGATGGAGATCAGTCGCATATGTTAAACAGGGTACAACGGCGCTGCACCCGAAGCTGAACTACATGGAGCCCAACCGGGGCAAGCGATTCGTCACCTACCAGTTCCAGCTCGGTGTTGGTGAGAAAATCTACGGTCTCGGCGAGCGGTTTGGATCGTTTGTTAAGAACGGCCAGTCGATTGACATGTGGAACGACGACGGCGGCACTGGATCCGAGTTGACATACAAGAACATTCCATTTTACATGTCGTCCAAGGGATACGGTATCTTTGTGCCTTCGTCTGCTCTTGTGTCATACGAGATCCAGTCAGAGCGTACGACCCGTGTCAACATTGTTATCCCGGGAGAGGAGTTGAAGGTGTACTTGATCTACGGACCGTCTCCCAAGGACATTCTCGACAAGTACACGACAATCACCGGAAAGCCGGCGTTGCCACCGACCTGGACATTTGGACTGTGGCTTTCAACATCGTTCACCACCGAATACGACCAGAAGACGGTTGCCGGCTTTTTGGATGGCATGGACAAGCGTGACATCCCCGTGTCGGTCTTCCATTACGACTGCTTCTGGATGAAGGGGTTCGAATGGTGTGATTTTGAGTTCGACAAGGACTATTTCCCCGATGCGGCTGCTGACCTGAAAGCTCTGAAGGACCGTGGAATGCACGTGTGCGTGTGGATCAATCCCTACATTGCCCAAGAAAGTGCCATATTTGATGAGGGTGCTGCCAAGGGATACTTTGTCAAGCGTGGAGATGGATCAGTGTGGCAATACGATTTCTGGCAGGCGGGAATGGCGTTTGTTGATTTCACCAACCCTGCTGCTTGTGAATGGTATCAGTCTAAGTTGGCCAAGCTGATAGATATGGGTGTTGATTCGTTCAAGACCGATTTTGGCGAGCGCATCCCCGTCGGTGACACCGTGTACTTTGATGGTTCGGACCCGGCCAAGATGCACAACTACTACGCGTTCTTGTACAACAAGGTCACGTTTGACATTCTCGAGCGCAAGCTCGGAAAGAACAAGGCGGCCGTGTTTGCCCGGTCAGCCACGGCTGGCGTGCAGCGGTTCCCCGTTCACTGGGGTGGTGACCCATACTCTACGTACGAGGCCATGGCGGAGACTTTGAGAGGCGGCATGTCGCTTGCTCTGTCTGGATTCGGATACTGGGCCCACGATATCGGTGGATTCGAAGGAAACCCGGACAAGGGACTATACAAGCGATGGATCGCGTTCGGATTGATGTCGTCCCACTCTCGTCTGCATGGCTCCAACTCGTACCGTGTGCCATGGTTGATCGACCCGTCGGGAGAAGCCGACAAGGTGTTGGCCAAGTTCGTCGCGTTCAAGCACACGCTGATGCCATATCTGTTCTCCATGGCTCGTGAGGTGCATTTCAAGGGTACCCCCATGCTGCGGGCCACGTTCTTGGAGTTCCCTGACGAACCATCGTCGTGGCTGGTTGACCGGCAGTACATGCTCGGATCGGAGATCCTGGTGGCACCTGTCATGTCTGACGAAGGCGATGTCGAGTACTACGTGCCGGAAGCCAACGGCGGCAAATGGTTCGGTCTGTTTGACAACAAACTCCGCACCGGCGGTAAATTTGTTACCGAGAATCACGACTACTTCTCGATCCCTGCCTTGGTGCGTCCCGGAGGTGTGGTCGTGTTCGGCCCGGCGTCAAAGACCGTCGACTACGACTGGTCCGACAACTTCACGGTTCTCGTCAATGCATCAACTGACATCGCCACCCGCACCGTTGGCATTCCTAACAATGAGGATGTTGCTGGTGACGATAAGGTCACGCTTGATGTGTCTGTTTCCGAAGGCACGCTCGAAGTTGTTGTCAACGGCGATTTGCTTTCTGCCTGGACTGTCCGGGTGGTTGCCAAGACGGTGGCCGATGCCAAGGTTGCCGGCGAGACTGTAGCCTTCACCTCATCTGATTCTGGTAACGAGTTCTTTATTCCTGTCAAGGCTGGCGAAAAGAAGATTACCATCTCGTTGGCCTAAGTTGGCTTTGCGGTATTAATACATAGATTTATTACAAGCATTAAGATAATATGCACTTTTATTTAACTATGGTTTGCTAAAATTAATATCGTGTTCCGTCGCAAAGTTCGATTTCCCGAAAAAAATAATATTATAAACTCCCTAAGTGGGCGTTCATGACTTTGCCGAGTCATATTT
Organism: Myxozyma nipponensis; assembly: GCA_030580395.1. NCBI lineage: Eukaryota > Fungi > Ascomycota > Lipomycetes > Lipomycetales > Lipomycetaceae > Myxozyma > Myxozyma nipponensis. The sequence continues at coordinate 11,945 of JAKTSU010000046.1, forward strand.
TGTTCCCGGTTGCTTGTTATAATGTTTTTTTACATTGTTGGTATGATTGGTATTGGTATAGTTTATTGCCCCGAATCGGAATCTGAGTGGTGGCGCATTGGAGTCGTTTGCACTATTTTTGCTGATCGGAGACCCGTTGTGGTCGGATCCAGAGGCTGAGGTGACATCATCGCTGTCTTGTACTATGCCGAATGTGAGTTTTGTGCCGGTACTTGGAGTGACAGGTTCAGAAGTATGGATAGCACCGGACGCCTGACGTGACTGAGTAGTGTCAGCCGATAACTGGGGGTCGGCGTTTTCGATCTCTACCGACTGTGGATCGATCTCCATCGGCTGCGGATTAGGCAAACTCAAAGCTTCAAGAAGTGTTTTGTCCCGTCTAGCCAAGTAATCGTTCCATTCCTGCCTGCCGTTGGTTGTGGTCAAGTCAAATTTGACACCGTCAACAGTAATAATGCAGCGCGTATTGGGATTAAGTCCAGTGTCGGAGCCATTTTTGAGATCGTGTACAGCTTGTTCAGCAGCCGTTGTGTTCATGTAGCTTGCCTGCTGGACTTGAGCAGAAGGAGACTGATACAGTCGATACACAGCGTGCCAGAGCCTTGTGAGTGCATCGTTTAGCCTTACCAGTGCATCGTTTAGTTTCTCGACTTCTCGTCGAACGTCACCGCCGCGATTCAATCTGCCTTGCAGGTTACGGTTGTCCGATTTTGCCGATAGAGCGACATCGTTGATTCTGGTCTTGAGCAGCTCAATATCGCGATTGGTAGCACCGAGGCCGACTTGGAGCTGTTGCAAAAGTGCATACGATAGTTCCGATGTCACAGATGGTTGAGGCGACTGGTGTTCGGCAGAGACAGGCGATTTTTTAGCAGATTTGAGCTTGAGTGCAACCAGAATCCAGCCAAAAACGATCATACTGATTACCGCACTGGATAATATACCCCCCGTAACAGTGAAACGTCGCGTAGCCAGCTGCTCGTTGTCGTCGTCGTCGTCGTCGTCGTGACTTGAGAGCGGCTTGATGCACTCCGACAGCAGAGTGTGCATCGACCCCGGCGACGACGAGGAAAGCACAGAGAAAGCCATGCATTCCAAGATCGCAGGCGGGAGCACTGCAGCAAGCAGACGCTTTGGATCGGTTTGTGCCATCGTCAAAAACTCCGCCGCGCTGGCATCAGAGCCATCATGAGCCATGATTGCTTTGTACCTGGTGCGCCGGATAAGAGCAACAGACACTATCACACTGTTGATGACAAGCAAGACAAGCGAGATCCGCTTTGGCGTCGAATACGAATGCGCAGCGCGTAAGTCGCGTTCGCATTGCTTCTCAAAGCGTTTCAGTCTAGCGATCACAGGTCGTGCAAACAGCACTGCTGCAGCAACAGCTTGTTGCAAGCTCTTCTTCATATTGGTAATTTAAACACGTTTAAAAAAAAAAAAAATCCAAAGCAGTTGCAGGTGTAACGTGTCCCAGATTTCAGGATGCTGCTGTCGGAAACTTTCTCGTCTTCACGTTTGCATCTGGGCCAGTGACGACGAAACACGGGTGTGGGGGGGACAGTGTTTGCGACCTTCCTGTTTGGGACATCAAAGTCTCAGTGCCAGGCTCAGGCGAGCAGCGAAGACACACTTGGCCCCGTACCCTACGGTTCACAAGGATACTTGCTGGGCTCTATAGAAGCAGCAGGCGCCGATAATGAAACAAACATCAATAATAAATGATAGATGTTTTAAAAGCCAATCTCAAAGGGCTCTACTGATGCAACCGTAGAGGCCTGTCCCTGCTAAGTTTGGTGTGATTGTGACAGTACCACACGAAGTATGGGGTAGCAACAGAATTGCTATAAGACAGTCTTAAAAACTAATTCTTAAATTTGCTGAGACAAAACTGCGTCATAAACTGCGTCACAAGAAGCATATGGGCGATTGATCTTACATAGCCTATATAGGTTTCTTGCGCGGCTTGATCCCTGAGCTCATCACATCTCGACTTTACACGACGAGCCAAGGGGGGGCCGAGACATAATACTAAATAACTAGCAAGTTCCTGGCGGGTGGAACATGTTATCGGTATCGATATGCCGATTCTTCCCTGTACGCAGCTTACACTAATGCTTAAAGCGGCTCTATCCAAGTCTTGCTTGGCCACGAGCAAGTTGCCTGCCTGTCTCTCCCACGTCAATGTAAATTGAATACATGACGTTGCAGATCGCTAGCCATAGTGCGGCGGACGGGTGCCATATCTACTCTACCATCTGCTACCGTATGATGTTTGACGTCGCAACGATCAGCATTCATGCCTGCCGCTACGGTTCCACTCTTCGCCCTACTTCGCCGCAGAATATGGTGTTTTTTTTTATTTAATTTACCGGCGCCAGTGACCACCCCCGGTCCGCATGATGGTCTCGCATCCCGTTCCCAGTTTGCATCTTGCTCGCCGTCACGTTCCCAGTCCGCAGCGATTGGCGACACCAAACCTGCTGCAGACCTGCGGCCATGATCTTCAATCTGCAGCAGAACAAACGTCGCGTTCGCCGCGTTCGCCGCGTTCGCCGCGCTTGCTGGCTGGTTCGGTTCGTTCGCCACGCTAACAAAGTTCGATTTGCGCCCCGCTGGAATCTTGCAAGCCGCACGCTCTTCCAGCACTGCAAGTTGCTTTTTTGTTCAATCAAGAAAGAGAAAGAAAAAAAAATCTCATTCAATTTTGCTAGTGTATTTTGCCGTTTCTGCACCCAGCAGCGTCACCCGACGTTGTAATAAAGTGTCTGTAAATAACCCACCTCAACCTGTGATGGTGGGTTAGTTGCTGCCGCAGGGCAGGGCAGGGCCCAGGGCTGGTTTGGTGGTGATGATTTGGAGCCCAGCGTAGTGGTGTGGGTTATTATTCATCACCCTTCTCAACAACCCTTGCGCGAGCTCTCGCACTGTGCATGATGGCTCTCGTCAAATCAAGCTAGCGTTCTCTGTTTGTTTGTTGCCATCAACCCAGCCGGGGGAGGCCTACCAGCCGGACGGGAACTCAGGCCGCAATGCTGCGTCAAAACATCATGACAAATTGAGTTTGGCAAGCAGCAGAGCAGAGCGAGTAAGCAAAAAAATGGCCTGTATGGGGCCCGTAGCACAATTTTGACGCCCAACCGATTATTTTTCTCCAATTAGACGTACGCTGAATGGTCGGTCGGTTGGTTCGGCTTGCTAGGCGCACTGCAAAGGGTGTTTTTTTTTTTTTTTCTCTCTCGTTTGTGTGCGGTAGTGTGTGGTTTTACGTTTCTGCCGATCGCTACTATGTAGCTCGCGCTGGGTTTTACTATGGGCTGGCCACACACCAGCTGGCACTTCCTAGCACTTGCCCCAAGTAAGCTGATATTCCGAGGGCTGGGATTCGTCCCCCTTCTCATCGTTGCCGGCCGGCGGTCTGCAGACGTCGCTCGCTTGGCCAGACGAAAGAGAGAACAGACTTTAAGACGGGGGCGGGCCTGGATGGGCCAAAACAAAAAACAAAAAAACCAAAAAAATAAAAAATGTGGCGGGCGTATTTTCCTCAGACGCGACCCGGCGTTTGGGAGCAGGAAAGCAGACAGAAAAAAAAAAAATTTCAACCAGAGCTTACCGGCAGACGTCGGTTGTGACATCAGTCGTTGCCACCCCATCTATGCAATTAAGACTACAGCAGTTTCGTTTTGAAACCTTGTCAATCGTAGATGCATTTTCGGTCAAGCGTATGCCCAGACTAGACACGTTTTTCCTTTTATTTCGCCTGGCGAAGTTCGGTTGAGTTTCTTGTCCATACTTTTTTTGCGTTGACTTTTTTTTTTTTTTTTTTTTTTTTTTTTTCTGGCGCTCGGACGCTCTCTCTCTCTCTCTCTCGTCGTGCTCTCTCTCTCTGCTCTCGTGCCCACGATTGCTCCATATCCCACCTGACTTGGCCGGTTGGCTCATCCTGATAGCTTAGTCTCGTATTATTCCTGCACATTGCGATCACATATCGTTGTTGTGGTTTCGTATTCCGGATTCTGCTTGGTTTTTTTATGGTCGCATATCACCTACGACCTTTGTTCGGCACCTAGATAATCCGGTTCTACCCACTTGTCACCCACTTGTCACACGCTCTCTCACATCTGCGCTCACAATGAAGCGGAATCTCGACACCGCCACCATTGCCGTGGTTGACGACGAATTAGACGGTGCGTCTACTCCAGAGCTCGAATTCAGTCCAAAGAGGCTTCGCACCGAGGATTTCTCAGACTCATTCGGTAAGCAGACTTGTTGTGTGATTTTGAAAGTTTTTGTGGTTTTTTTTTTTTTTGTTTTTTTTTTTTTTTTGCTTGCTTGCCTCCCAATTTGATGGGAGCTCGAGATGTTCCGATGGGTAAACTAACAGGTTCTTTGCAATAGACGATTCAGACTCGGCTTCTGACCTGTTTGAGCTGCTTTCACCTTCTTTTCCTGAATTAGATCTCTTTGAGACTCCATCGTTGGTGGTGGAGTTCAAGAACGACGACGGAGATGTTACTGACGATGAGGAGTTCACACCCCGACGACCGATGGCGACCAAGCGACCTGCTGGCTACAGCGCCCCCGTGTCGGGGACCGCAGTAGTGTCTGCTACATACGGCCCGATTCTCGGTCAATGGACTGACGCTTCGGTGTCTACCACGACCGCCGCCGCCAGCTCAAACGCCGCTCCGGCTGCTGAGAAGGCGGCGACGACGACGACGACGACGACGACGCAGCTGCCGGCTTTAACAAAGGCGAGCAACCCATTACCATCTGTTGCAACAAGCGGAGCAGCGCCACCTCAAGCCAGCGCTGACTCATTGTTGGAGATGTATTTCGATGTCAGCAATGTAATCGAAGACAACGCCTCTGCTTGTGGTCCCTCCAGCAAGATGTGGACCGACAAGTACTCCAATATCCCAATCGGCGGATATCTGAACAGAGGCCAATTGACTCCTACTGACGAGACCGCGTCATCAATTCTGTCGCCTTCAGTGGCCAAGGATGGCAACAAAATCCCGGGACTGCGTCGGACCAAAACTTCATCCGGGGTAATGGGACTAAAACGACGCAGTTTCTACATGGGAAAAGGCAAAGAGATGGTTGGCCTTGGTGTTGTCGTTCGCGACTTGCTGTTGTAAAAACACACTATTGATTTTACATCAACAGGGCAGCCATTTTCTTTTGTGTCTTCCTCTTTTTCCATTGGGTTTGGAGTTGGCTGTTTCTTTTTTTTTTTTTTTTTTGACTTTGATAATTTTTTGTTTTTTTTCAAGTTCATTCCTTTGCGTTTTATGGTTTTTACTTTTTTTGGGGGCACACCGGTTGCTCTCAAAGGTGAATGAATTATAGTGACGGTTAACGTCTGGCTCGCCCTTTGGATGTCATGCCAATGGTACGTACACATGGAAAAATTGCGCTGACGTGTGTATATATTATGTACATTGCATGAACGAAGGCAGACGAAAGAATGAGGTTCAGGTTTTTGAATCCCGTGTTACTTCTTGTCTGCTCTGCGAACCATCAGACGAGATGGATACTCACTGGATCTGGGAAAAATTGGTGCATGTTAGGATTATGGGGCAAATTGCAGGCAGCACACTCGCACGCATGGTCGATTAAAAAAAGCTGGGTCTGCAAGTTACTAACGACGGGCTGTATAATAATAAGTTTGGCAGTCTTCTCATCAAAAGTTTATTCGTGGTTATGTTTTATTCTCTTTTCTCCTTGTCCGGTTATCTTCATTCTCTTAATATGTGTATTTTATTGGGCACGATTTTTTGGTTTTACATAATGTAAAAAATATCTCCAGTCTTTCATATAGTTATGGGTGATTGATGTTCTTAGTAAAGCTGGGAAGAACTGCCGCGCCGCACCGCCCATCAGACACGAACCCCTCACAGTCTCTCAGCATCGTTGCGGGTTGTTGTTGCACTTGGCGACACAAATGTGCAAAAACATGAGCAGCGCATCACAAAGCACCACAACCGTCGAAGCAAAACGAGCACAACCTACACGAAACACGAAACACGAAACGCGTACGTCTGCAAGACGCGTCGGAGAGATTGGTTTAAATGATGTACGTATATCGGCTGCTGCGCTCATGACCGCCACCTCCCCCCCGGTAAATAAATAAGAGTGAAGTTCACGCTGACCATGAATGCTTTCTTCATCACAGGGATGATTCAGACCTGGCAGCAAATCTAGCAGGCATCACCCATCACCCCCATCACCACCACGGTCTAAACATATCGAATGAGGTGATCGCGGCCGCTGCTGCTGCTGCGATCGATCCCGCTATCGATGGAATCGATTCGGCGGCGGCGGCGGCGGCCGCTGATCACAAAGGCGTAGGAGACGTCGTCGTCGACCATTACGGCGACGTCGACGTTACCGGAGCCGGCGGCGGCATCGATACGAAGAAAACCTGTATCTTTTGCCACAAGACGTTCTCGCATCCCGGGTCACTAGGCCGCCATCTCGACCTCAAGCGCGGCACGCGGCTGCATCCTGCCGACGGTGTGGACCAGCTGCGCGGCGACGTCAAGCGTCGCGGTGACATCGTCGAGATCAAGGCCCGTCGTGCCCGGCGAGCAAAAGAGTACAACTCCCGCGACGAAGTCAAAGAGCGAGCCAAGATCCGCCGGAAAGAGAAGGAGCGCTCGTTTCGGGCAAAAGACGAAGCCAAGGAAAGATTCCTGCTGAGGCTCGGCATGCCCCAGCTGCCTCCTCACCCGTCATTCCCGTACATGGTGCTATATTTCTTACCACCGGCGCAATGGCCACACGATCCGCCCACGCGAGAAACGTTTAACCAGCTGCTGATGGTGCTCCAGTCCGACAAAGCGCTGATGGATCTATCCGCCAAGGCCCAGGTCGCGTATGAAGCATGGTCTTCCAACCTGCGAGCCAAAAAAATCGAGCTATGGAATCGAGAACAGCGCAGCGTGGCTGAAGCCGCCTTGGGGTCGCTGTCGCTCTGCGACCTGGCTAGACGGGACGAATGGATGGTCGAGGAAGAAAAGAGGCTAGCCGAGATTGAAGCAATGTTATAGATCTATGAAACTGATCGCTTACATTACACTGACATCAAATACATGCTCAACACCTTTGATAACCACTCCGCTTACTCCCACCGCGTCAACTCGAACTCTTAATTCAATTTCCTGTTCGCGGACGGCGTCGACGTCGTCGACGTCGTCGTCCACGACATAAACATAGCCCGGAGCGCACGCCACACCCACCATCTTGCCATTAAAGTAAACCAACCACATGCTCGTCATATCGTCGTCGTCCCATCGAATCGTCATCGATTTCATATCTCCATGGTCGTGCGTCACGTCAATCAGCTGTACTCGTGCGCACGTCGGCATCGGCACTTGTGGCAGTTTTGGAGAATACAGTGCAATCGCACCAAAGTAGATCGAACCGCAAAAATTTTCTCCGGCAACGATATCGAGGTTGGTAAGAACAAAACTGCTCGAGACGCCGCCGACGACACCGGCCGGCAGTGCGAAATTGAACGACTTGCGGACCCACGAGTTCAAAACACTTCCAGATAAATCCGCATCAAACGACAATTTCGTGGTCTCATTATTAGACGTACCGCGACTCTTTCCAGCTAGTCGAATTTTAAGATCACCCCTCACGCATTTCAGAAACGTCACTATCAGCATAAACGAGCCTCCACCTGTTTCGCCGACTGACGCAATTTCAAAATCAAGCGTATATAACGGCGTGGCCTGTACTCGCTTCACAGCCGCCACCGTGTCCTTTGAAGACACCCGCCTTATCCTTGGCGGTGCATGCAACTGTCCTGATCGCTGCTGCTGTTTATTTTCCTGCTGTTGTGCTTGCTGTCTTTGCTCTAGAGGTTGAAATATCCCGTGATAAGCAGACTTGTTATAAGGGTCTACCGTGAAATTCAAACTTGCACCACCATAGAACGCCTTACCCTCATCTAGTGTCCACCTGACTTTGAACGTACCCGGCTTGGCCGTAGTCACTCCTTCTGCTCTTAATTTCCATTCATATGCAGTCAAATACCGACTTGCGAATCCGCTTGGGAATGGCGAAAGTGGAGTCTGTAAACCATGATGTGCCCAAGAATCGCTATACTCGAGCTTGCCGTTCACATAAAATCCCGTTCCGTGACCGGGATTGAAGCACGTATAAAACAATCTGTACAACTCCGTTTCCAAAACCGGCGCTGGAAGCGGCTTAAAGAACGCCGATACACTATTGTTGACTCCTTCCTCGTCTGGCATGTCATACCAGAACTTGAAATCATTTGTTTCAAACTCATAATGGTTCAATCCCTCATAGACCCTACCAGTCAGCAGTGATCATGCACAAATCTTATAGTAGCTTACCATGCTGGGGCAAATAACGCAACACTGGTTAAAGCGGATTCTATTATTTTCAAGGTCTTTCCTATGTCCCATTTTGCTGGATATGTGACATTTCTGCCCCATACATCAAGACCAGTGTATACTTTATTCCGAAAAAACTCGCCGGCAAATCTTGCGCTATCAAAAACATCTTCATATTTCCAGAAATAGTTTGTGAAAAGCCCGTCAGATGCAGTCATGAACGGCACAGTTACTTCGTTCAAGCAGTCCTGATAGGAGATTTTGTTATCAAGCGTAAGTGAATCGTACCAGATCACTTGTGCATGTGCTCCAACAGCCTGATGAAGTCTGACCTTAAGGTATTCAACAAACAGTAGCAGTCGTGATGTATCTGCCCTGGAGGGCAATGTTGTTTCCATGTTGAGGAGATAGCCATCAAATCCAAAGAACGCTGCGACCTCAACCAACCTATCGGCTATTATGAAGTTGCAGTCGCTGTCAGCCTCCAGCAGGCTCAAAATTTCTGATGGGTCTGTTTTGCCCTCGAATATGATTGTCCCCAGACATCTCACACCTGCACGGTGGCATGCGGTGGTCCATTGCGTCGGCGGCAGGGCGACGCGTTTATGGGAAAAGTAAACAAGCGTGTCGACGATCCCAAGAGCCCGTGCCCAGTAAACATTCCCTCCATCATGATGCGGAAAGCAGCCTTGAAATTCAGAATCCTGATCTGGCACATATCCTCCTTTGAAGTCGTGACACAGGAGCAACTTCGGACTGTGATCGGCGACTCGTTTGCGCGTGCACAGACGAGTCCTGCACTTCTGCAGCTCGTCATTCTCGCTTTGCCATGCTCGTAATTCTTGGAGATTTTCAAACCATCGGCATTGTATTCCTGTTCTCATGGTACCGGGCACCCTATGTTAAAAGCATATCGTTGTTCGTTGGACAGATCAAGCTTTCAACAGGCATCTCGACTTCGATTTGGTGTGTTCGTGTTGACTCTCGAAAGCCCTCTCAACCTAGTTGGCGTGGGGGAGCACCGAAGCAGCTCCATCAAAACAAGCGAGAGCTGACGTCAGTTTCTCGCAGATAGGGAAGCATTCATGCTTTACATACTAAATTCTGTAAAGCCCGAGCGATTGAGTAGCCCAGTTCAAAAGATATCTATGGTACAACACCTTTACATAAAGCGGACTCCGATACGCTTCGACGGCTTGTTCTTGTTAAAGCCACAGCCGGTAAAAGGGTAGGGGGTGTCGGCATTTTGGAGCTGATTTCACGGTACATATTGAGCTCGAGCTATTGTCGTCATGGAAGAGTTCAAATTCAAGCACCGAAGAGATTTCAAGTCTATTTGTATAAAATTTTTTAAACTAGTGTGCAAGCACTATTTAGTCAAAACAATGTCAGAAATCAGAGGTCTGTGATCAGACGAATGATATTCAGTGTCGAAAAAGTTTTCGCCGACTTTGTGACGTGTAACGGTCCAGTTTCCATTGCTTCCACCCATTTGAAAGTCAATCCGTCCAAAACTGTCGGTTTCTCCAATTTCATTGAAGCCATCGAAGGTGGAGAAGTGTCCGAGGCGAGATTGAACTGGAGTTTCAGCCAAGAAGTCCTTGAACGCAAACGAGTCCGAGGACGAAGAAGCATATGTGCTGGTGAAGGTAGAGTTCATGGTCACGTAGTCCGACACTCCAGTGATAATTGAGTAACCACCGGAAGTGGATCCAGAAGATTTAGAGTTGAAGTCACCAAACATAATGACGGGGCCGCCAATGTTCTCTGCGTCATATGCACCCAGGTAGCGAATCATTGAAGCCGAAAGTTGACGCTGATCATCAGATTTATCGTCCCAGTGGGTGCACATAGCCATGAGATCAACACCAGAAGCCTTTGTCTTCAGGTGGGCACGGTTGACGATACGGTAAGATCCGGCGCCAGTGTACTTCGATGGCTCGAACGGAGTCAGCGAGAGCCAAATAGTCTCGTTTGAAATAAGATCGAACGTGTTTCTATAACTGTTAATACGATCCACAGTATGTAAGCTATCCGACAAATTTCGTACTTGCGATAAAACATGGCTTCAAACTCGCCGGCAGCAACGCCGTCATCACGGCCTACGCCGACATAGCTGAAGTCGTCGCCAAGCAGTTCAACAAGGTCATCGACTTGTCTCACCAGAGCCTCCTGGACGCACAACAAGTCAACCTGGTTGAAATTTATTTCGTTTCCAACGGCAATACGTCTTGTCGACCACGCAACTTCGCTATACGTAGCGTAGTACGACACGTCTGCGTCGTATGGCACTGTCGAGTTGAGCGCAGCAATGGATTCCGCTATCGTCAAATCATCCGGCTTAGAGTCATAACGCAAATTCCACGATTGAATGCGAACATTATCTGCAACTGCACCGGTAATAACAGAAGCAAGCGCTAAGGCCTTGGTGAATCCTTTCATTGTTAAAGTGTGGTGATCTTCAGCCGGATATCCATGGCAACCTCGAAGACTAGACTCACTTACCTCTTATATACCGTGACGAACGCCTAGACTTTACTTTCACAAAATTTGCTCTTAGTAATACCGGAATATTCCTCTATGTCAACATGTACATACCGCATGGCATGCGACACATACTTAAAGGCGCTTGGATATGCGCGTGGACTGATCTATGCAAGCTCATTGGTCCGGACATGGTACCGTCAGCCCCAATAATAACGATATTTAGACTGTAAATTAAGCAGTTGTGCATTAAGATGCTAATACTATCGGGCCCAGGCCCGGCTTTACCAACATTAAATCCATAAGTACCGCGGTACTTTAGTCGAATTTAGGCTGTCCCACATCATTCGTGTAGCATTGGTGAATGCCAGTCGTTTTAAAAGCGATACAGAAGAGTAGTATGCAGAGTTGAATCAAGCGTTCCATATCCCCGGCTCATATCGAGCTATTCTACTTCTTGTCCAATTTGTTGCTGTGTTTAACAACGTCTTCAACCTCCTTTTTACCCGAATGTCTGATCTACACCTCCAACGGCCGTTGGTAAATTCAGGGGTTATTAAAATGCAGGGATAAACATGGGATGTTCCTTAGTTATCTCAAGCAGCTATTCAGACCAATTAAACCTGACAAATAAAAATGCCTCGAGAAACGGAACTTTACAAGTAATTCAAGAAATCTCTCACCTCAATGTGTCGATAGTCGAATACTCGGCTGCGGTCGCGCTAGTTTAGAGTAGTCTAGCTGAAACTAACCCATCTTCGTGGCCTTTGGTCTACCCCACGTGCTACTCAATAGGCCAAGCGGTAGTTTGGTGTGAACGACGAAACTACGCCACTCATCTCACCGCATCGGAAAGCGGTTAAGCCGAATGATATCTCGAAACTTATCTTTTACGACGGTGCTATCTGTTGAAAACCCGACTTTTGCTAGTGGCCCGCCAAGCTCGGCAGAAATGGGCTCAAGGCATTAATACGGTAAAACGGCAAAACGGGCTATCTAAGTGCGAATAATCGAGTCTGATGGACTACTAATGACAATACAGTCTGTAAGTACAGCGAATCTTCCCGGTATCATAATAGCGTGTATGGGGTTATATTGTGCAATCATAGTTCAATGCAGTGGTACTACTCTGACTTTGCTTATTCAGATTAGACCCTCCCCGCCAGTCGAGGCTCTTTTAATCTGCTCACCAATGTCCGATACCCAGAACTCGCCATTTGGATATCTGTATTTGGCCATTACTCCATCGACGTAGCCTGTTGAGTACCCAGGATCCATTGGTGTCACATAATGGGCATCAATAATCACAGACGGATATCTGAGGTTTTCGCGATACGATTCTGCTGCCTCTAGCATCGATTTTCTGGCCGACACGCAGATATAGTCAATTGTCGACAAATGAGACGTCATCTCTGTCAATCCCATTGCTCCGTTATGTGGTACACATGGTATCCCAAATTTACAGGCCATAAGCATCACGGCCATGCACTCGTTCACACTCCCAAGTCTGACTGAGTCGATCTGCGCCACATCAATTGCTTCTGCCTGCAAGAGCTGCTTGAAAGTGACTCGGTTCTGAGCCATCTCACCGGTCGCTACTCCGACTCCGTACGGTCTCAGTGCTTTACGTATAGCTGCATGACCAATTATGTCGTCTGGCGATGTTGGTTCCTCAATGAAAACTGGCTTGAACTGAACTAACTGTTCCATCCACTCAATCGCCTCGGGGACACTCCACACTTGATTAGCATCAATCATGATTTGATAGCGATCGTCGTAGCCGATAATATCTCGAACAGCTTTCAATCGAGCTTGATCTGCCTCCAAGTCGGATCCCACCTTGAACTTGAATACGGTGAATCCTTGTGAGATGGTGTCTCTCAGCACTTTTTTCATGTGATCTCCCGAAAACGCCAGCCATCCGGGAGACGTTGTGTATGCCGGTACAGCCTTATTAGATTCAGCCTCTTTAATTCTCTCCCCTTTGGTATCCTCCACGGCCCTCAAGATCTTGACCGCCTCGTCTGGCGTCAATACGTCGGTGATGTATCGGAAATCAATACACCTAACGAATTCCTCAGCGCTCATATCTGCCACAAGCCTCCACACTGGTTTTCCCTCGACTTTCGCCCAAAGATCCCAGACCGCATTCATCACACCAGCCATACCCAGATGCGTTATACCCTTCTCAGGGCCAATCCAGCGATATTGCGAATCAGAGACCATATACCTCCATGTTTTCCCCATATTAGCGATCAGCTGAGAGAGTGTCTTGCCGACGATTCGTCGAGCAAAGATATCCATTGCTGCACATACGAGCTCTGATCCACGACCATTCGAAAATGCCTAGTGTATGTTAACAAACCCGAAATACAAATTCTAGACCTAAAAAACCCACGATTCCCTCTCCTATAAAAGCCGGATTGTTCGTCACGAGCCGGATGTACGGATGCGAGCCATTAGTGCCGACATGCATTGCATCCGAGCCTATACCGTCCAACGAGGTCGGAAATCTGATGTCGGTAATTTCAAAGCCTGTGATCGAGAGCAAGGGCACCATATCGATCAAAGTATTCTAGCCAGTCTGGTTTCTTTGTGCCTGATCTGGCCTGCCAAATGTATTATTCGACGGGTAGAGAGTGTTCTCTACATAGGAGACCGTCACCGGACGTTGATGCCGTTTATATAAACAAAGGAATACATACTTCAAAAATGCTAGATGCTAAAAATCCCTCAATTATTCCACGAACGGGACCCATGGGCCGCCTGGTCTACAGTGACCGGGGAAGTACGTATCAGGCGTCTCTCCGCGCTTCCCCGATAGCCGGGAACCGGAGTCGCAGGATTCTTGTACGACGCCCGCACTGCACTGAGGCGGCGCACGAACCCCACTCTGACCCCACGAGAACACCAATCGGTGGCATCCAAATTCTCGACCCCCACTGTTTTCCAATCTGGGAATTGGGCTAAAGGTGGGATGGGAGGCTCTCGCTTCCTGCATCATCCTCTCGTTAAAAAAATGAGGGCCGGTCAAACGTAGATTGATTGAAACAATTGTCAGACGCAATAAAAATGCCTTCGGCACCTGAACAGTCCCTCGTTCTCGTGACTGGTGCGACTGGGTTCATTGGGGCACATGTTGCAGACCAGCTGCTGATGCTCCCGCGGCAACTGAACGTAAGAATTGCGAGCAGATCTAAGGCGAAGGCAGAGCAGTTTATTGCCGCCAGACCACAGCATGCGTCACGACTATCATATGTGGTCATTGACGATTTTGGCTCAACTTCTCAAGGAGATCTGGCGAGCGCCGTCAAAGACGTTACGGGCATCATTCACGTCGCATCTCCGTTTACCTACGACGTGACCGACGCCGAAAAGGAGCTGATAAGACCTGCCATTGCTGGCGTCAAGCGAGTATTTGAAGCAGCAGCAGCGACGAAAACCGTGAAACGGATCGTGCTGACATCTTCGTTTGCTTCAGTAATTGACCTTTCGCGCGGTCCTGGGCCGGGATTCAAATATACCGGGGCCGATTGGAACCCCGTTACGTTGGATGAAGCGTGTAAAGCCGATCCTGTCGTTGCCTACCGTGGATCTAAGAAGTACGCGGAACTAGCGGCTTGGAACTTCGTCAAGGAGAATGACGTCTCGTTCGATATGGTCACTCTCTGCCCTCCGATGACATTTGGCCCCGTCATACACCCCGTCAAGTCAGTGGATCAGCTCAACGTTTCCAACGCAGTTCTTTGGTCGATTGCTGCCGGTGTCCAACCATTGCCGGTGTCTCGGGTACCAGTGTGGATTGACGTGCGAGATCTTGCTGCTGCTCATGTGTCTGCTCTCGTCACACCTGAGGCAGGCGGCAAGAGATATGTGCCAGCAGCTTTGGAGTTCTTCAGCTACCAACAGGCGGCGGATATTATCAGGGAGAGCTTCCCGGAAATAAAGACTACGACTGTCGGAAATCCAGGAGAAAAGATGTTGGACAGCTACGAGCTCGACGGAGCGACAGTTACTAAAGAGCTCGGGATTCAGTATCATACGTTTCGCCAGACCGTGATTCAAAGCATTGCCCAATTTCTCAAACTAGAAGGTGCGGAAGACCAAATCAAGACCTGATTGCGACATCATGAAATCGTTAATATAGTTAAAAGTCATTGCATTAAACACACTATAATTCCTTGTCCGAGGCCGTGAAAAATTCCCAACTGCACATCATCCACGAGCATTAAGAAAAATTCTAGATAATGATGAAACGTAATTTTGATAGCCAGATGCTCTCGACACCGCAATAGTAAATGGCACACGCGTGCTGATGACAGGCGGTTGATATGGTACATGCTGCACTACTCCTTTTGTCTTGTACAAAAATATTTGAGCTCCTCCGGGCCGGGCCCAACGGTAAAACGCCACCATCCAAAGATGACTCTTTGGCGCAGGCGATTTGGAGCCGAGAGCGATGACGCTATAGGTACGAACAGTGGCTTCATCAGGGCAGATATTTAAGCAGTTCTCCTATAATTAACCATTTCTGTTACTAACATAGTCATCAATATATAATGTGTATGATTTATGACCGGCAAAGTGCCTATTTGTTTGTAGTATGAGCAATAATAAAAATGGCAGGCCTTAATAAAAAAGCGCCCGGTGAATTTCGCGGGGATGGGCCAAAAAGATTTTTTTAGATGTCGCCAATCCTGGAAAATAAATTTCCCTCCCTGTTATATTTGCGTGTTCTGTGGATTATATTACACCGTCAGAATTTTAAGCAGTTGCTTTATCTCAGCTATCGAAAAAGTCACATATTCTTGCAGTCCAACAATGCCAGAAAACGGGATCGCTAGATCAGCTTCGGCTACGCCACGACCTCCGGTCGATCCAAACACTATCCCAGCTACTCCTTCGTCGTTCACTCTCAAAGCTGGCTTGGCCCAAATGTTGAAAGGTAGAACTACTATGACCTGCTTGCAATCAGGTTTTGAAGACAGTTGTGCTAACTTGTTGTTTAGGTGGTGTCATTATGGAGTAAGGACTTTTAGCTGCTGCTACATCTTGAACAGAGTGAACTACTTTACTAACAGGCCGTCAAGCGTCGTCAATGCCGAGCAGGCCGTTATTGCTGAGAGATCTGGTGCTTGTGCGGTCATGGCTCTCGAGCGTGTCCCTGCTGATATCCGTGCCGAAGGCGGCGTGGCGAGAATGAGTGATCCTAAGATGATCAGGGAGATCATTGAGGCGTATGCTCCCCAATAAGGAGTTTTTGAGAACTATTCCTAACTTCAATTAGTGTATCTATCCCTGTTATGGCGAAAGTCCGCATCGGACACTTTGTTGAAGCCCAGATCATTGAAGTGTTGGGTGTAGACTACATTGATGAATCGGGTATGCTCATCTGCTTTGGAGACTCTGATTCAAGCTTGCTTACGATCAAATAGAGGTCTTGACTCCAGCTGATCAGGTACATCACATCCTCAAACATAATTTCAACGTCCCTTTTGTCTGCGGTGCCAAAGATCTTGGAGAAGCTCTGCGCCGAATTTCCGAAGGCGCGGCTATGAGTAAGTTGTCAGCTGAATGTGTTGGCGTCTAGTTCCTGATTCCTAATGTACAGTCCGCTCGAAAGGCGAGGCCGGTACCGGCGATGTTACAGAGGCTGTTAAGCACATCCGTACTATCAACGCAGAGATCAGACACATTTCTAATCTCCCCGATGAGGAACTCTACGTTCGCGCTAAGGAGCTCGGCGTCTCCTATCATTTGTTGAAAGAAACCGCGAAGAAAGGTCGTTTGAATGTGGTCAACTTTGCAGCGTAAGCTTAAGAAAATGTCCCAGAAATGTTGCAGTAACGACTAACTTCGGTAGTGGGGGTATAGCCACTCCAGCTGATGCCGCTCTGTGCATGCAGCTCGGGTGTGATGGTGTGTTTGTTGGTTCAGGCATCTTTTTAGGCCATAATCCAGAGAAGCGGGCTCGTGCGATCGTTCAAGCTGTGACACACTACAACGTAGGTTGATGTGACTTGCATTATCTAGTACGATTTAGTTTACTGATGATCATTAGGACCCCAAGATCCTCGCTGAGGTCTCGACCGATTTAGGACCTGCCATGGTTGGCCGTACTGTTGAAAGTTTGAAAAGTACTGAGAAGATGGCTCACCGAGGCTGATAACTCAAGTAAGCGGTTTGCAGCGACAACTATATATTTTTTAATATCATATGATTTGTAATTAACCACGTTTCGGGATTTAACATACCGCTTTGCACTTATGGCTTTCTACGCCCTCACAGTACACAGTTGCTGCCTCTCAAAACCCTGATCCGGCGCCGAGCGGTTTGCTTAGTACAGATTTACAGTAGCCAAATTATCGTATAAGTTATGACTACGTGACGCTAATTGTTAATAATAGATCACTATTGTGATCGAGTTTCGTAAGTTTTATGTTGTACGCCATGACGACGATACCGGTAGCCCAGTCAATTAGCCCTCGATTCTCGTGCTGAAATGCCCTTTTAGCATATGCGCTGCATATCATGACCCTCAAGACAGGGCCTCCGCTACTGCCGCGACTAGCAGAACTTCTTCAGGCCTGCGTCGTGGTTTGATTAAGAAAGCTCTTTCTACAATTGGAGCATAGTCAATCTGCAAGTGGTCCTAATCTAACTCACGCCGATCACAACTCACACAGTGAAGCAAATTACCAATGAGCCGCACCTTTCAACAGTCACACACATCGACTCGCTGAGCCCTGTCGCGGCGTTTGAGGATCGAAACACACAACTCCACCCGGTCGAGGCCACTACTATAGGTTCATGTGCCCGGAGTCTTGAACGTACAACTCTATCCTTTTTCGTCATCTGCCACACGTATTCTTTGTGTAAATCTTTTCGTCAAGTTTCACGACTTTTCTTAAAGACAGCCATTCAGGTGGGTTTCTCTTCCATTGCCATTCAATTGCTTAATTTTAAGGGCAATTTCATGCTAACAATGACTATAGGATGCGCGCTAAATGGGTACGTCATTTTCTCACATAGGAAAAATTCGATGCAGATCGAAAGTCTTTTGTGCAGTCAATTTAATGTCAGACCACGGATGACTAACAGTTTCAATAGAGGAAGAAGAGAGTTAGGAGATTGAAGAGAAAACGCCGGAAAGTCCGCGCTAGATCGTGAGTACTAACGTTCAATTGTGGTTGTGCTTCTGTGATCCGTTGTCTAACAGTTAAATCAGAAAATAAGCGAATCGCATGATAATATTGGAGGGTTTATAGTGTAGCCTTCCTTCTTGAATGCTATAAGAAACTTGCACTTTTAGTGTACGTTCAAAGAAGGATGGCCAAAGGATCTGTTACTGTGCTCCCACCAAATATTAAGCATCGCGCTTATTTATATGGGATGATGGGTCTTTTTTCTTGTACATTCAATCGGTTTTCTCTTGCGTCTGGCTTGGTATGCTTTTGTGTTGCTAAGTCGTATGTTGGATTGCAGTCGGTATTTGTTTAAATAAAAAATCTGTTATCGTCCGTATCGTCCTAAAAAGTAACCCGAGTCCGCATAGTACTATGTTCGATAAATTGAAAATCAAGTATGGGAATAATGCGAGTCTTCTATTATGTCGACGTAAAGCTATTGACATTATATCCAGCCCTTTTAGGAAGTCAGCTTGCTCATAGGCGTACTGCCACTCTAAGTACGGATAGAGCAGAAGCCCAAAATTCCTATTTTTTCCCAACTTACTCTCTCATTTCGTCAGAACTGAGGCATTTGAACTGAATTAAAAAGAATTAACTTAGCTACCTGTACTTTTGCATAGTGAATGATCAGTAAGAACTGAAATGCCTAGAGAGCTTGCGTTGCCACGAGCCGCACACTTGGGAGGATCAAAAAATTTCTGAGCACGAACTTCAAACTTGAACTTTTTACATAGTAGGACTTTGAATGATTTAAAGATTTACTATCTTAGATCTAACATAGCGATCATGGCGAACGCGGGTGAAGAAAAGAAGAAGAGAAAAGAGCATCACTCGAAAGAAAAAGAGAGAAAACCGAAAAAGGTCAAGGTTGTTGAAAACGAGCACCATGCATCTCAGTCGACAACAGCTGTCACTTCGACAGCACCTACGATCAAGACATCCGTTGACAACTCTTATACACCATTCCTAGTAAACTTTTTTGGCATAACTGTATCTGAGGATACAGAATTTCAAGCATATAGTTCCAAGAAGAACTACATTTTGCACGGCGAAACTGAGAGGCTCGAATATGACGGCAAGAATGATCCTGAGGAAGACGTGTAAGACTGCCAAACTGTGTGCATGAGGCACAAAACACACGACTGACGATGTATAGCTATTACATTGCTGCTTACGACCCTGATACGAAGTCGGTCGAGCTCACGCATGCTCCGGTCATCAACACGGGTCGCACTATCAAAGCAGCCAAATCAGCCACTATCGCTGATATGAAACAAGCCAAGGTGCAAAACAGGCTGCAGCGCAATGCTCTTGGTGAAGCATTCGGTACCAAGAGGGCCAAGAAAGCTATTGGAGATCTTGAGCGAAATCGGATCGAAGCTGATAAACTAGAATCGTTTGCTGATAGTATCATGGAAAATATCAAAGATGCCACTGCCAGTTTACCGTCGAACGAAATACTTCAAGGCCAATACTCGGATAACCGTCCTATTCCTCCTGTCAATGAACAAGCGGAGTCTGTCGATCAAATCTATCCGCTCGAAGGCATACTTTCCAAACAGATGTTGTCTATGATTAGAGTGGGTTCAATTATGCGAGAACAAGACTCGGAAAAGAAAGCTGCCTTGCTACCTTTGCAGTCGAGCAACTATATCAATACTCGTGTTAGTCACATCAACAACGAGGAACAAATACCAAAACTTAAGCTTCTGTACTATGCTGCCGTACTCATTGGCTTCTTACATAACAAAAGAGTTTCGAACAAGCACGCGTTGTTACAAAAGCTCAATCATCCAGCGGAGATATTGGTTGAAGATATAATAGAGAAATTCACAGAGGCCAAAGTTGGTTTGGTTGGCAAAGATAAGACGGCATCGTTTACTCTGACGCCAAAGGCTGAAGATAGGCTTCTGTGTTATCTATTTGCGATTTGCCTTAAGATTGATGACTATGTCGTTGATATTCCCGCATTGGCCAATGAATTGTCTCTTAGACCCTCACGAGCGCAGGAACTTTTTAAAGCTCTGGGTTGTAAGATCAAGCCCTGCACAGTTGCTCAGAAAGAAGCACTTGGATTAACCTCAGCCGAGGCTGCTAACTACAAGTTTGCGTCTTTGTCGCTGCCATTTAAGCTTCCTGATACAGTGAGAAGACGTCGTGCTGGAGGGAGATGAACATTGGTTTTTGCACGTATCATAGTGATGATGATAAATTGTTTTAGTACAGAAAGGCTGCCGCGTAGTGTAATCAGAATCACGATCAAAGTGTCTCACTCGTTAAAAGAAAATGTTTTGATCGTATTAATGCCATGCCTAAATAACTGGATTTTACAATAACTTTTCAACTTCTTCCAGGGCAGATTTTAGCTCGCTGTCGCTCCGTTCTGTAGAGAGCTCAAGCCCTTCCTCCAACGTTTGTTTGGCCTCTTGCAGTCGACCGAGTGAGATCAGGCACCTGCCTTTTCGCCAATATGATTTGGCCACATTTTTCTTTAAGTATATCGCAGTATCGGCATCAACCACTGCATCTCCCCACATACTTTGTGACATGTAGGCCTGGGCGCGATTGGAATACAGCACCGATAGTTCTTCGCGAGTATACCCAGATGCTTCCCATAGGGGTCGCTTTATTGCCATTTCAATTGCCAAGCTGTACATTTTGATCGCCTCGACAAATTGGCTCTTCTTGAATGAGGCATTCCCTGACTCCTTCAGTTTCTTGACTTGATCGCTGATTCGGCCATTGATCTGATTTGGTGGAGGTGGCACGTCGGCATTTAAAGCAATCAAGCTCTTGTATAACGAGTTCAAGGCCGCCACTTCTTTCTCCAATGCTGGAGTTTTTGCTTCTTCTGCAATATCCACCAGCTTTGTAGTCTCGTTATAGACGACCGGTATTATCTCTGACGTATCCATTTGTGAAACGTGGCTAGAAGTTTCAAGCCTCGTCGGCGTAAATCGTGAGGGCAGTCACTATCCGGTATCGTGTGACTCTCTCAAGCTAGAGTACTATGTTGGTCTGATCAATCGACGCTTGCTGGCTATAGCTGCTTTTAAATGATATCTTGGATCCCTTATTAAGGGATCTAGCTTCAGTTACTCTTGAGGAACGTGTCCTGTCGTTCGTTCTCAGACCCTGAACCCCTGCTACTTCTAAGCCTTGCACTTCGTAATTTAGCTCGGGGTCCGAAGCCGAGCCTGGACCCTAGGACGCCTTCCGAATACGATCCTGAATAAGCCGGTCCACTCTGGTGTGTAAGTATCAAAGCAAGATTAGTCATGCTCTTAGGTTTTGCTATGTCATCGTTCCTACGCAATGGGCGAAATTGCAATTTACCCGGACCCTCTCGCCTTCCAAGTGTCTCGCGCATCGACGCCGCTGTCCACTGCCAAACCTCGAACAAGTTCGTGTCCCATGTTTGGTCGAATTGCATACTAGCCAACCAGCAGACCTTGGGTTTGAGCCGTCACGATAAACCGGAGGTACGCGTTCCATTGGTTTTGCACTTGGGGGTTTATCACGGCTTGTAATTCTGCTAGGTATTTCGTCCGTACAGTAACCTATGGTTGGCATTCTTTCGCGCGCTCTTACGAGCGTCTCGCGTTCTTCATCGGCACACCCAATACACACAATTGTGTGCATTGCATTGCTGGCTTCGACGGCCTACCTTTCAATTCTTGACATTTCGATTCCTGCGAATAATCTATCTCCAGTTCATTTGTATCACTCGGCCGCGCTGTCTGGAACTGCAGAGGAATGGAGGCCCGTTAAAGACTTGACTAAGCTCGCGAATACGGTGCACTACGCGTATATTCCTGTTTCTTTCAATGAGACTTTGGCTCCTGCACCCATTATACCCAACACTATTGCTACTGCAAGTAGTGAACGGGTCGCTGTTATTCCATATGCGGATGTCAAGAACTGGCTCGAAGTTGTCCGTGAACTTCCAGCATCGTCAGATGTTAACGGCGAATGGAGCAGTTGGGTTTGGCATCTGTCTACCTCTCGGCATGGGTTTTCTTGGACCGAGTGGGTTCGAATCTGCTACTCGAGATTTATCAGCCAACTTAAGGTACGTGTTCGGATGCATAATGGTGGACTACAATGACCTAACAAAATACAGGGTGCCGAACCATTTGACATTGCAATGATGACAATCGCTTACTCTGCGATGTATATAACATTCATTGCTCTATTTATGACAATGAGGAAGTTTGGCTCAAACTTCTGGCTCGGAATCACCACATTGATGTCCTCCACTTTTGCGTTTTTATTTGCTCTAGTAGCTACACATTACCTTGGTATTCCCATTAACATGGTCCTTCTTTCAGAGGGTCTACCATTTTTGGTTATCACTGTTGGATTCGAGTCACAAATGACACTCACTAAAGCAGCTTTGACCTCTACGAATACTCCTCACGTTGGCGATGTGATTCGTGCGGTACAGGAGGTGGGACCGGGAATCTTAGGCAACTATGCCATCGAGATCGGACTATTCATGGCAGGTGCTAGTAGTGGTGTAGGCGGTCTTGGTCAGTTCTGCTTCTTGGCTGCCTGGATTCTTGTTTTCGATACAATCATGCTGTTCACATTTTATGTTGCTATTCTTTCTATAAAGGTTGAGATTGGACGAATCAAACGACACGTCTCCATTCGCAAAGCGCTTGAGGAAGATGGCGTTTCAAAAACCGTTGCCGAAAGCGTGGCTGAGAGTGCCGAAAAAAGTGAAAGTAGTGGTTCGGATGAAACCGTCGTGTTCGGCAAGACGTTCAAAGACTCTTCAATTTCCAAGTTCAAAATCTTGATGGTGGTCAGCTTCGTCTTACTCAACATTATTAACTTGACGACGGCCCCGTTCAGGGAAGAGAAGACCGACAGTATTGAATCGTTTACGATTTCACCTGTTATTTCAGCGTTGACCGCGAAGATTCCCACTGATAATTTTGTCTTGACTATTTTCCCAGAAATCGAATACGTTTTTGTCCCTGGGTCGACTCCTTTGGAGAATGCAGTGATTTCATTTTTTGATAAGTGGAGTAAGACTGTGGCCGATCCGATTTTGTCAAAGTTGATTGCCTTTGTGCTTACGATTTCTGTCGGACTGAACATGTATCTTTTCAATGCTTCACAGGTCACATCGCAACAAAATGAGGTCAGAGTAATTGAAAAGATCGTCGAAGTGCGCCCGATCGATTCTTCACCCTCCAGTACCACCGTGACTTCTGACAGTGATGACAAGGACTCTGATTACGGTGTCGAACTGACCATAAAAACTAAGCCTCGTCGCATGTCTCCCGACGAAGCAATGGTTCTGGTCAAGGAAGGACGGACAAAAGAGCTTATGGATGAGGATATCATCGAGTTGACCTTAGCCGGAAAAATTCCCATGTATGCCCTAGAGAAGCAGTTAGCTGATAGCACACGGGCTGTCTTTGTGCGTCGTGCGGTTATCTCGCGTTCTACTGATGCGAAAACTTTGGAGAAGTCAAAACTGCCGTACTTGCACTATGACTTTGATCGGGTCATGGGAGCCTGCTGTGAGAATGTAATTGGCTACATGCCCATCCCGGTTGGAGTGGTTGGTCCACTTGTTATTGATGGCAAAAAGGTTTACTTCCCTATGGCTACAACTGAAGGATGTTTGGTCGCTTCGGCTATGCGTGGATGTAAAGCTCTTAATGCTGGAGGTGGTGTTGTGACTGTTCTGACAAAAGATGGCATGACCCGCGGTCCTTGCATTGGTTTTCCAAATCTTACCCGTGCTGGTGCCGCTAAGCTTTGGCTTGATTCAGAAGAAGGTCAGAGAGTTATCAAGAAGGCTTTTGACTCCACGTCTCGCTTTGCCCGCCTTAGTTCCTTGAAAACAGCTATTGCTGGTAACCAGTTATATGTAAGATTCTGCACTACTACTGGTGACGCCATGGGTATGAACATGATTTCAAAAGGTGTGGAGTATGCGCTCAAAGTTATGTCAGAAGATATGGGATTTTCCGATATGGAGATTGTGTCGGTATCAGGGAACTACTGTACTGATAAAAAGGCTGCTGCCATCAATTGGATCGAGGGTCGTGGAAAGAGCGTCGTTGCAGAGGCCTTTGTTCCTGGCGAAGTTGTGCGTAAGGTTTTAAAGAGCGATGTCGATGCTCTCGTAGAGCTTAACATCAGCAAGAACTTAGTCGGTAGTGCGCTAGCTGGCTCTCTTGGTGGCTTTAATGCGCATGCTGCCAATATCCTTACTGCTATTTTCATTGCGACAGGACAAGACCCTGCACAGGTGTGTAGCTAATTACTTTATACGCTTCAGTTTCTGAACTCTAACCTTTTTTAGAATGTCGAATCTTCCAGCTGTATGACGCTCATGAAGAACGTTGGTGGCGATTTGCAGATATCTGTGTCGATGCCTTCGATCGAAGTTGGTACTATTGGCGGAGGTACGATCCTGGAGCCTCAGGCTGCCATGCTTGACTTGCTTGGCGTCCGAGGACCACATCCAACGAACCCTGGTGAAAATTCTCAACAGCTTGCTAAGGTGGTTGCTGCCGGTGTTCTAGCTGGTGAACTATCTCTTTGTGCGGCTCTTGCTGCTGGCCATCTTGTGCAGAGCCACATGAAGCTAAATCGATCTACACCTGCTACGAGGGCGGCAACTCCTGCAGCTATCTCACCGAGCGATCTCAGCAGATTGACACAGGGCTCTCAGATTTGCATTACTCCCTAAGTCAATTTTTTGTAACTAGTATCTAGAACATGAGAGATTTCGGATTCGGTGTTGTGTTCTTAGCTGTGTTACGACTTTAAATTCAAGCTTGCGTTTGGTTTCTTCTGTATGCGTTTTATTTTGACCTTGCATCTTTATGCCGCTGGCGATAAGTAGTGATTTGTGCTTTCTTCTTCCTAGGATGTTTGTTGGATGTCTGTTTTGTTGCGAAAAATTAATAAGCACATTCACGTATATGGTGGTTAATGTGTAACTGCATTGTTCTTTGCTTTATTTCCGGTTATATAAAATCTACATATTTGAAGATTGCAAAAAGTGCTATCAATATAAATCGGTCGAGTATCATACTATCTACTATTGAACATAATGGACAAGAAGCGGTAGCAGTGCGCGAGACTAACGCGTGTCCGGCAGCTGACGGGAATACCGCCGCGCGCGTCAGGATAGGCGAACGTAGCAGTTGCCGTCGTCGCCTTTAGATCTTACTGCAACTCTGTGCAGCAACCGAAATGACGAATGGCACAGCTCGCGGCAAGCTGATTCTTTTAGAAGGTCTAGATCGCGCCGGAAAGACTACGCAGTGTCAAGTTTTGTGTAAACAAATTGCCGAACTCCAAGGGATCAGCAATGTTCGCGTACAGAAAGTGCCAGGTATGATTACTGCTCAGTTTTAGGATAAGAGTACGTTTACTGATAGTTTCCATAGATAGGACTACTCAGACTGGAAAGATGATTGACTCCTATTTGTCTTCCAGATCCGAACTTCCAGACCAAGCTATCCATTTGCTCTTCTCTTCAAATCGCTGGGAGATGTGCGATTCAATCATAAGCTCATTGAATGCTGGACAGACTGTCATATTGGACAGATATGTACCTTCAGGTGTAGCATATTCGGTGGCAAAGGGAAACCCTTTGATGTCTATGGAGTGGTGCTTAAGCCCTGACAGGGGACTGCCCAGGCCTGACATCACCGTGTTTTTGGACATCGATCCTGCAAACGCGTTACAGTCACAGAGAGAAGATTTTGGGTCCGAAAGATACGAAGTCAGCGATTTTCAGCTCAAAGTTAGAGAGTGCTTCAAGCAGATTTTGGGCGATAATCACCGTACTGGTGCGATCAATTTCAGCAATGTTGCTGTCATTGATGCGACTCAAACACTGCATGAAGTCTCCAAAGCCGTATGGGAAGCCGTTAGCTCAATAGATGTTACAGACAAACCGATAGATCTGATTAGTTGATTAATTGACTAGTATAAAACATGAAAACAACTGAGCCTCTATAAAGATGCTATGAACTTTTAGTCGGTGCAGTGAGTTACTCGTCGTCGTCACTCGAATCGCCGAGATCGATTATTGGCATTTCGAAATCTTCCTCTTCCTCGCTTACCTCAACCATGTTCTTTGTG
Source organism: Myxozyma nipponensis (assembly GCA_030580395.1). Classification (NCBI taxonomy): domain Eukaryota; kingdom Fungi; phylum Ascomycota; class Lipomycetes; order Lipomycetales; family Lipomycetaceae; genus Myxozyma; species Myxozyma nipponensis. Next base: position 38,115 of record JAKTSU010000046.1, read on the forward strand.
GGTTTCACACTATTTTCCGGAGCAACATGAATAGGTGATGACGGCGGTGAAATTTTTATTCGTTTCGGCGACTCTGGCTCTTCCAAAATCTCTGCAGAACGTTTCGGTGACGAAGTAACCACTGGTTCTGCACTCGCATTAAGAGTTGAGCTCTGTAAAGCCTGAACTGAAGCCGAGTCAGCAAAAGTTTGAATGCCTGAGAATACGCCTTCCGATTTCTCTATTATACGGTTTATGGTCGTTTGGGTGCTCTCTTTATCAGACAGGTCCTGAACGTCCGCTTTCTCCTCCTCGTCATCGCTTTCTTCGTCTTCAGCAGGTTCGGCTAGTTCCTTCCTGGCCAAGATATCCAGATACTCCATAGCCAAATTGCCTAGAATTTCTTCCTTTGGCTTTGGAACAGGTGGAAATCTCGGGTGCAATAATCCGCCAACAATTGCATTCGTCGGTAAACTCCGCGCAACCAGAGGTAATATACTGTACTTTATGGCATATCCTGGTTGCAATACACTACTCAAAAGAAGATCTGTACTTGACGGGTTATCTGATGCCGAGATTATGCTGAACCCGTCTATTCGCGAGCGATTTTCTGGCGATAAAGTTGGGACAACTTTCACGACAGCAACGCAAAGTTTCGTAACTGCCTCTGTGGCTGTTTTGTCGGCTTTCATTTCAAACTCTTGAGGGTGAGATGTGAAATCTGGCAAGGTGCTTGAATTTAGTGGCTTTGGTTTAACACTTTCAAGAGCAATTTCAACAACGTGGGCGATATCAGTCACGAACTCGACTCTGACAACACCCATTATATCCAGAACTGTAGCCAGAAAGTTGTACAGTGCCAGATTATACTTCGCTGGTGTATCAGAAGTAATATGCTGAAAGTTGGAAAAAATCATGTCAACGTGTGGAATGATAGACTGCCCTATGGCACTAGCGAACGTGTCTAGAAATCCGTAGAAGTTGGCATGCAGCGAAGGAAGTATAAACAAAAGAAAGTCTTGAGAGCTCTTTTCCGAAAACTCTTTAAATTCAATTGTCCGTGATGATAGTGCCAGGATTCTGTCGCAGACGCCGATGATCTGTAAGACCGGCACGGCCACAGAGAGCTCAGTTTTCTCAAGAAAGAACGTCTCCAAGAGTCGAATCAAAAGCTCTAGATACAGTACTGAGCTAAAAGAATCTTTAAAAGAAACACCTTCATCAAACCCGCTTGGGAAACTGCTGTAAGATTCGTCAAACTGGATGATATCGAACACTGAATTAATCGTTTTATGTAACTCGCCGACAACTCGTAATAATGATACCGTCCATTCGTGTGCCTTCATGGTTGGCACAACTAGGTACGTCAATGCGTATACTTTTCTGGTCATGAGTTCGACGTCAGGATCAATTGGTTGGCCGGTGAGCGCTACAGACTGCATAACAGGCTGCAACATATTGGAGGAGACTCTTTTCATGAACGGTCTTACTGTGGTCGGATAGTTTCTTATCAAACTGTATATCCCTGGTAAAGCTACTTTTAGCTCCAGAACCTTGATTGCACCACCTGCCTTACTTTGTGATGCCATTGTTAAAAGTGCATTAGCAAAAGCTGGTATGTTTGGAACAACCAGTTCTCTTGAAAGAGATGGCTTGCCATGCGCGAGCTCAAAAATGCGTGAAATGGTTCTAACAGTGGTGTACTGTAAGCTGAGTGCATTATTTTTTCTCTGCATCATTAGGAATTATCTCGAAACCGTCAATTTTATAAAGCTCACCTCCAACAAGCCGATTAATAGTTTCATCCATTTCGCACCATGAGACCCAAGCGACTCCCAGTCACTTCCAACTAATGTATATACTAGCTCGGCACCAGCGCAGCATATTTGTATATCTGAAGATTGTAGCAGCCCAGATAGACGTACTCGAAGCTTATGTACCGTCTGAGAATCAGCTCCAGCAATTATAGACCTGGATCCGATAGCATTTGAAAGAGCTCCCACATGAAGATGTAACGACACCTCTTGCTCCGGGAGTAAGAAAGTAGATAGCACAGATCTAAGCTGTGTGTCCTTGACGGACAACCCTCTTTGATTCATTACTAGGTTGACGTCTTACCTCAGTGCATATCATAAATATAATTTGATACTTTCCTGTCTCAATTTCTTGATTGGGACATTGCAACAATTTTCAATATCAAGCCGCAGGGAATCACGTGATGGAAGTAAGAGTTGATGGGGCGCGATTCTGTCGCCGCAAGAAAATTGAGAAAAAAAATCAAGGACGGTCCTGCAGAAATATCTAGCCGGATTAGCTAATACTCTGGACTGGCAGATATTTCATTTCACAAAAAGATTACAATGTCGCTTTCTGCTACAGTGTATGTTCTGATTTTATCGATTTTTATGGAACTTTGAAGCTAATGATGCAGGCTCCCTGAGCTGCTGACACCTGTCGACTCGGTCACTGTCGACTCTGGCGTAAGTATAATTGGCACTATAGTTTACTCGAATCGGTATCTTACGGTTAAAGGTTGTATTAAATATTACAAAGCACACATCTGAGGCTTTCCCAGCGACGGTTTGTGGACTGCTACTTGGTCTCGATGCCGATTCAGTTCTGCAAGTGACACACGCGTTCCCATTTCCTTCCACCGAAGGATCCAGCTCGAACGCCGATGATTCAGTGAATCCTAGATCAAAAGTGAATTTGAAATATCAGACGGATATGATCAAGCTACTTAAAGAGGTTAACGTTGAGACAAATACTGTTGGGTACTATGTTTCGGCATACATGGGTAGCTTCTTCAACCAATCACTCGTTGACAATCTGGTTGCCTTTCAAAACTCCAATCCGAACTCGATCGTGCTCGTACACGATGTGACTCGGTCTTCGCAAGGTGGACTGGCTATGAAGGCTTACAAACTTTCCCCTGAATTTTTGCAAACTAGCAAGACGTCAGGCAACAAGTTCTCGACAGAATCGCTGATCAAGAACAAGCTCACAGCCTTCGATATACTCGAGGAACTTCCTTTGATCATCAAGAACTCACATTTGGTCACTGCTTTACTACAAAATCTTGACGAACCAAAATTCGCCAGCAAGCAAGACTTAAATTCAATCTTACCCGGAACTTCACTATCCCACAACTTCGACAAGCTTGACCTTAACATTGACCCTTACCTTGAGAAGAATGTTGAATTGTTACTGGACTCCGTTGACGAGTACTTTTCAGAGCAAGGTACCTATAACTTCTATCAGAGGCAGTTTGGCAGAGAACAAAGCAGAATTCAGTCATGGATCTCCAAAACACGAGCGGAGAATGCAATCCGAGAGCGGGCAAATATGCCACTGGTGCCAGAAGATGATTGGCAAAAGCAGTTCAAGCTGCCTGCTGAGCCCTCCCGTCTAGACAATCTACTCATCTCTGCTCAAATTAGTAAGTGCTATTTTTTTTTAAGGAGACCCTGTGCTGACTGATAGACCAATATTGCAACCAGATCGAAGAATACACTTCTGTAGCGTCGTCGAAGCTTTTTGCTATTCAGAACGGCCTTGATGTACATGACTAATTTCGTTTACAAATAGAAAACTAGTCTTTTAATATAAATACAAACTAGATACTTAGTTTTTCAACATGACCAAAAATCCGGATACGCCAACGTCCGCCTTTAAGAAAACCACCGTTAGTAGAACACGAAAATTGAAGAAGCCGCCGAGCAGTAGGAAAAAAGAAGGAATTCGCCAACTTCGGAAAATGCTATTCAGCGCCAACAGTATGCTCGGTGCCGCGAAAGAGATCTTTCCAAAAGTCACTGTCCATCATTGCATTGTCGAAATCAACGTTCCAGCTATTTAAGCCAAGAGCATCAACCGAGGATGATGTCGGTATATCAGGTGATTGGCTGCTTGACGTTTTCGGGCATATAGGATTAAACTGATTATTTCGCTGGGTGTTATCAAACTGCAGCTGGTTTGAAAGCTGGCTCACCTCTTGAGCAAAATGTTCCAAAACTGTCATATTGGTTCCCTCAATTTTCATCTCGTCGTTGCTTGTAGAACTACGAGGGTGCATTTCATTGCCAAGTCTGCTCGGCTTATCACCATCATTGTCTGCCGCTGACTCTCGCGCTGCCACGGCAGAAAGCAAATCCAAGGTAGACGTGGGGGTATTGTTGGATGCATCTTGTAAGTCTGAATCACTGACAATATCATTATAGGTAGAGTTCGTAGCGCTGCGCCGATCCCGATCGCTAACAGAGCCAATTCTGCTAAGATACTCCTGCTTCCGTTTGTAGAACCAGAAATACAATTTGCCCGCCACATACTTTAACCTTGTTGCCATAAATGAAGACTGCACGTGCTCGCTCAGCAGTACAAGGCGCTGGTATACTCGTCCAAGATAGTTCTCCGGGTTTATGGCTTCCAGAGACACAATAGGGGATGGTGTCGACATAGCAGTCACAGCCAATTTAAGCAGAATCGTGCTAGCATATATCGCACGACCATGAATAAAAGAAGGTACAAAGAGCAGCTCTTTGATGTCACACGAACAAAATATGTCTAACAAATCATGACTGGCTGAAACGCACCATGTGATCGCAGCTGCATGCTCAGTTGTAAGAGGCAAAGGGTGAGGATGTAATGACTCTTCCGTGTATGGCACCTGGAACTCGCTCGAGTTGTATTTATTATGCAACGCGACTTCGTGTAAGTAAATCTGTAAATTGTAAAATGACATCTGCAAAAACTCTATACAGATTAGTAAAATAAAAACCACCCAAAAGCTACTATATGTCACCAACTTGCCGTTTTGTTTGCAATCTTCAGATAGACCTTGATGCCATAATTTTAGCTGCTGTTCGAAGAAGTGCATCATGTAAGCTGTCCGACTCTGTCTCAAATCCACAACATCAGTCGAATGGAGGCATCTAGATACCGATTCGCCTATCCGATTCAGCCTTACAATGGCACATAAACCCTTATCCAAAGAACGACCAGTAGACTCCAGTGTGGACAAGCAAGTGTCCAGGTAAGGAGACCATGGCACAACTTGCACGTTGCGGAACGCAAATGCGACCGAACTTGACGCTAAAAATAGCGAGGCCCATAGCCGCCTGCATTCTGTAGTTTGTACGTCTATCACAGAAGAAGCACTCTTGGGCGCAATCCCCGTCGCACTGCGCTTCGTTCCTGGCCTATGGATACCCAGATCCGTTGCAATCGTTATGGCGCAAGTGATAAACAAATGTACTTTAAAGCATTCAAACATCTCTGGCGGACTGTACCAAAAAGCTAGAGTAAGAAGCGCCTGAATGAGATCAATTGTCTTGTTTCCAACACAGAGTACTTGCTGAGAGATCATCGAATATACCTCAACAACCAATTGGTGAGAGAGCACAGAATCACGACTCGCCTTTGCCACAGTAACACTATATATAGCCATCGCGAGCATTGGACGGTTGACCACAAGCTCTTCGAACCTGTAGTTGTCTTGGAATTCGATGAAAGGACCATATGGAAGTAAGTTCGTGGTAAAAAATTCAAATATGCTCTGGGCATAGTCAAACGAGACTTCGTATTTCTGCATAAAATCCAAAACGTGATCCGGAGTTACAAACGTGATAGAAAGCGCCAGATCAGCCCCCTTAGTAATGCGAGCGGAGCTACCAACATCATAAAAAGGTCGCTGTTGGTCCCTGCCTGTTGATGGTTTTCTCGGTAGGGAGGGTACCTTGGGCCTTGGTGCCTGGCCCTCGCGAATAGCTCTGTCGAGTGACTGATTGATTTCAATCGGCTGGCGGCTAAATCCGCCATCACCGGTATGAGTGGTGGTCTGATGAGGTGGCGTCGTAAGCGAAGCGGGTGAGTTCCTGGTCTGTTCGATCACCAGTCTGGCTGTCAACTTATCGACTTTTCGTTCTAGATCTGCCACACGCCTGTCACAATGTTAATATCAAAGTTTGGCAATACAACAAATGATACGAAAAAGTAAAAAAAAAAAAAAAACAGGACACGAGATCTTGTTTCTGTGCATATACGTACGTATCAGTCCGTTTTTGTCTCTTCCGAACGGTCACAGTCACCACGCACTGTTTGCCCGACCTCCAACACCGGTGACAGGTGGTGTCATCCTGACCCTGCAAATCACGAGGCATACATCTTACTTTGAGAGTACGGCAGTTGTCGCAGGCTCTAGATCTCTTGGGCTCTTCTGTCAATGGTGAGTTGCCGGCCTTTGCAGAGCTGCCATGTTTGTTGGCGGTAGAAGACGGGTTGCTGTCGGTGCCGACTTGGCCGATTTTCCCGTCTTGGCTCTTGGCCGACGGCAGAGGAGATGTCACAACGGACTCAGGCGGGCTGTATGCTGCCGCAGTGCTCATAGCAGTGCTCATAGCAGTGCTCATAGCAGTGCTTTTTCTGCGAAAAACAGAACCTGTATTCTGTTCTCTTGTACGATTGACCGCTAAGTGTGTTTTTGTCGGAAATGTGTCGCCGACCTACCGGCGAAAACGACGGCCGACCGGTGGCGGGCTTTGTACCACTTCACAATGCCGTAGTCGGCTTCAGGGCCCGCGCATCCGCAGTCGCGCCGGGCGGCCTCGGCGCGCCAGAAGAAGATCACGAAGATGGCCTTCCTGACCAGACATGCAGCCGTGATAGCAGAGTATTCAGTAGTAGTAGTAGGCCAGGCAAATGCAAGAGAGATGCACATAGCGATCTAGTTTATTAATTACAGTACTAATTGTGTCATATTTTACACAGGCATTTTGAATTGCGTGATCCACCGTAGACGTCTGCTATCGCAGGCACCACGCTTCAAAATTGCCCGACCGCAGAAACAGGCGGTAAAACTGCTCGGCGCAGGACTGATCGGCAAATGTCTCGCTGTCCAGTACAAGCGCTGAAGTATACAGGTCCACGTTTGCCGTCTTGTCGCGGCCGTTGGAAGCAGCAGACGTGCCTGCAGGCTTCGGAGTATTATCCTCCGGTGGTGACGCAGGCCGGCCACTGGCATTGCTCTTGTTGACATTCCCAAGGCCAAACTGTGGCATGGACTCAAAAAATGAACTGAAATGCGTGTTCTGTTTGGAACCTTGTACAACTGGTGTAGCACCTTTAGTCAAGTAGAACATAAACTCGGCATACGAGAACTGACGAGGCGAGCACTGTGCTACGTACAGATACCGCTTGACTGGGGAAAGAATTTTGGCAGTGACGTTTGCAAATTGCAGACGTACAGTTTTGTCGATAACAAAAGGCGACTCGTCGTCTTCTATCATCCGCCGAAGACTTTTTAGAAAAGCTTTGTCTCTGATAAGATACCGCGGTCTCGTCTGTCTGTCCGACACTTGTCCCGACAAGCCCATAGTTTTGAATGCCTTTTGGATAGATTTCATCTGCCAATCCAGCGTCGCAGTAACGGGATAAAGAAAATCAATTGACATGGTCGTTGGAGTCGTAGTCACAGGCATCAAATCGGCCAATATGGGAGTAAATTTAACGTTCAGCGTAGGGAACTGTCGCTTATGCTTAGCTGCAATGTCCAACAAAAATGTGGACTCGTCACCTGCCTGGCCAACCATTTGCGACAAGAACGGATTCGTAAAGCCGATGAGACTCGGGACCGGATGCTGAGACTGAAGATTTAGACTATCAATATCTGAATGCATTGTGATGTACTCTCTAATCAATCCCGTATATGGAATAGGCTTAATCAAATCAACTAGATTGTTGATCAAGGCGCTGCATGAAGAAGGGGTAATCGCTGACACTGCGAGAGCCTGACCGAGAATCACAAGTTCGAACAGTGTGAACAGATCAGCTGGGTCCTCTAGCAGCTTGACAACATCGCCCCATGATCCACATCTGCCAAAAAGCGGGACATCATTTTTGTTGTCGACGTATTCCGACAAAGGCAAAGTCGGATCTGGACATACTATAAGCCGTATTTTGTCTCCCAAATATGCCAGGTCTAGTCTCTTGCGCTTGTGCCGGCTATTCATGCATTTGGCAACAATCAATTCTGGGTCAGGCCAGGATGCGATGTGACTGGCTGCAGTCTGAAGAGTGGGGATCGTCAAGCTGTCACTGCAATATACTGCCGCCTTCCGGATGCAGACTTCAAACAAGGCTGGAAATTCAAATGGAGATATGATTGCGATGCTTCGTTGCGAATAGTGGCGCACTCTCGACACATCTCTGTGCTGCTGAAACAGCACATAGCCATACAAATATCGCTCTGCCCTACTAGTGAAGGATGAAGTTCGTGAAGCGCTCGATGCGGTCGGCAGAGTTATGTCCGACGTACACTTGAACCGAAAAGTGTGAAACGAGTCTGTGTTTCCCGCATAGCTCTGTTCAGGAAAGCTAGAAAAGCAACTAGTTTATCAGCCTAGTTCTTTCTCACTTGTTCTCGCCTTGTACTAACATGGTGTTTAAATCGTCTGCTGAAAAATCAACCTTGGGATAGATACAATCGAATTCTACATGAGTCATTAGCTTTGGCAACCGAAGCTAGGAACCTAATTCAAACTCATACCGGGACCGATATTAACATTGAAATTAAGCACGCAGAAACATAGCATCCATTTATTCAAGCTCTGATTGATAAATGGCGATTGTTCGTACACATCTGGCTGGCTGGTGTAGATAGCAGCCATTTGCTCGCTAAACGTGTCAAAGTGCGAAGTAGGGGTTGTCTCCGACGACGACGACACTGATGGTAGCAACAAAGAGTCGAGGGTAACAGAAGAAACGGTGCGGTACAGCGAACCGTCAGAATTGGTACTGTTGCCCATCATCGTTACCACGTCTTTGCGATGTCGTAGCACGTCAATTTGAGTCGCTAGCTCGATTTTCACATATAATCATTACGCAATTATCGTCAAAAGAGATTGTTGACGAGAGCCTTAGAGGCGAGACGTCATTGCATGTAGCTCTTATAGAAAAAGTCTGCCAGATCAAGCTGGCATGCAAGCAATTTGTGGACTGGTACCGAGAAGTGCAGTCCGGCTTAGTACGAAAAAGCCAGACCTGTGTACGCGCCAAAAGCGGAAGTGGGCTAGATCTTTAACCGAACGATAATCTATGGTCTAAACTACGTAGATCTCATGCACGCCAGAAGACGCCCTATCTTCTATTGTACAGAAGATTAAGAAGGGTACATATAAATAAGATAAAATGTTAAACGGCCGATCTGAATGAAGTGTGGCGGCAATTGGATCATTTTGCATGGCAACGTGGCCGGATACCGACAAAGTATATCCGTATTCGGAACCATCCGGATTAAAACATAGTAGTGGAACATTTATCAGTTAACTCTTTATTCTAGGCCGACCTAATGATACGCTGATTGCTTATGCTGCGTACGGTCTCTCACGTTTCAATCTAAACCGCCCCTAACGCGACGTTGTATGACAATGATTAATGGTTAAGTCAGAATAGCGCGGTGCATTAACTACTAGCGGTACCGAGGCTGAGTTTTGATATAAATTAGGCTTTCTACTAAATAGGACCAACCATTGACTCCTTAGCCAACAAATGTGGATGCAAGTTCGAGATCGTCCGCGTTCAAGAAATCGGTACCCATCTCGATAAGCTGTTTGTACAGGTTGTTGCGCTTCTCAGGAGACCACCATGGCACATCCCAGAATCTGGTGTAGATACCGTTAGCGTGCGCTGTATCGATGTAGGACTTGATCGTTTTGTATTGTGTGCGGTTGAGGCCGGTAGCTTCAATACCATCAGCTTCGACGCCGAGAGTTTTCAACAGCGAGCCTGACGCGATGGGGTTCAACGTCATGGGATAGCTGTCGGTCTCGTTGGTCAATGCAATCGGACCATCGTAGAAATAGTCACGAGTCTTTTGCGAAAATACAAAGTCGTAAGGGGTGTTTCCGGTACCGATTATGGTCACAGGACCCGTTACGATGCCTGAGCCGTTGAACGTGCTCAGCCATCCGTTTTCTCTCAATGGCTCGAGAGCGTTGATCACGTAAGGCCAAGTAAGGAGCCCATCAGTCTTAACATCAACAAACAGGTACAGAGTTTGCCCCGAGTTTGTGTCCCACACACCGCTGTTATAGAGTTAGTACACGTTCCAGATACCGTGCTCAAAATACAGTTGGCTTACTTTGGCGAGGTCTGGTTGGCAGTGAACGAATTGTTAGGATTGGCAGCCGTCAAGATCTCGACCAACGGATCGATGTAAAGCGACGCAAAGGTGCGCTCGCTGTTGATGGCGGCCTCGTGGTGGCCGACGTAGATAGTGTCGTCGCCAGGGAAATGCCAGACATCAGCTTCGACCGAGGCTACACCGTACGACAGAGCGGTGTACAACGGCACATCTCTCCAGTAGTCATTGTGCGAATGAATGCCCTTGACAAAGACGTTGCGAGTAAAATCAGACGAGTACATGGTCTGAACCGACCCCGTCAGGGATTCAAGTTGCTTGCTGATAGGCAGAGCGGCAGCGATGCCAGCCAGAGCTGCAGCTGAAATAGTAGCCTGTAGTTTCATAATTGATTTCGACACAGGAGCCTTGATGAAGGTTCAAACAGAAACAATAACCAAATTAGAGCAGATGCCATTTTCTTTATATATATTCTGAAGTCTGCCTCTGCGACAATCATTACAGTTCATTATGATCCACGTTTGGTCAAGCCTCGAGTGCGATTGGCTGTGCCTCTCTAGGCGTCTTAGTTCTCCCGTATTAGGCGAGCACGTTCGGCTGAAGTGGACTCAATCATCGCTAGTAATCGTGTGCATAAATTTGTTACCGACTGGCTGTCAGAGGCCGAGAGTCTCGCCGTGTTGTTAATTCAAGGTTGTCCGGGGCTGTTCGCCTGCACGTGGATTTGGCGATCAATTTCAACTCGCTGCTCGAAAAGCCATAGTCGGCCCGACGGCGGATCTAGGTTTACGGCCAGTTTTTTGTTCGTAACTCATATCTCCTGTATTATCACGGTATATCCATATGTAGACTGTTAATTGGTACTCTGTGAACATGGTTTCGGTACCCGACACTTGTATCTTATCAGGATAAGTCGATAGGGGAACTCGGTTGACAAGACTGGGTCGAAACAACTACAAAACGCGGCAGACGACAAGACCGGTCACCGAGTCTTTGCATACATTGCAGTCTAGGTTTTTTTCCAGCATTTCGGCACGTGTCACAATACTATAGGGGCGTGAGGTACGACGACGTCCTGGCGTACGCCCCAAAGCTAACCGGCAAAAGACCATCCAATTATTCTGTCTATCTATACCCATACACGCAAGTCTCTCACGTCACACTACAGACTGATCACTAGCATACACAATTCCCAGCCGTGTCAGCCAATTCTGGTGTCGGTTAGCGCGGACAACATATAAAGCCATTTGGGGTCTGGGGGGATGACTTACATCGACGGTTCCATGTAACCCAACAATCGAGTATCCGGGAGGCGGCAACATATCTATGGGCCCACCACCACGAGCATTTCCATATATCGCGCTTCTTCTCATGGTTGTAATCAACTGGATTGCATCTATGAATGCTCCTGACCGAACGTGCAGACCCACCAACTTTTCGTTCGGTTCAAAGTTGAAATCTGATGGAGATCCGCCTCGTTTGCCGAATATAGCCGAGCCTTGATCGTAGAAAAACTCGAGCCCGTCTATAGCAGCTCCGTGATATATCCGGATGCGCACGATGGTTCTAAACAGTATGCGACTGTCACCAGGTCGTGCTTCGCCGGGAGATTGATCCAAAATACTGTCGAACGTAGGAATACCACCGATGTTACCCCTCGATTTCTTCATCATGGCTGGAAAGTCGCCGATGTAGATCTCTTGCTCTCCCAGTCCCAAGAGTTTCAAATCAATTTTTTTCGACAAATTTCGATAGGCGGGCGGCATCAGCGATCGTAGTTCATCTTCAAACAAGAATATGCTTTTCTGAGGGCCCTCGGGATACTCTAGATGTGCCCTGCACCAGCCCTCACAGTGTACTTCAACCAGGTAGATTCCAGTCGCAGACTGAGCGATTGCACCGTTCTCAACCGGACTCAGAACAGGTTTGAATTTGGGCACGACCGCCTCTGGCGGCAGACGGAACCCAGGATGACATCGAAAACGAAGCATGTCAAGTCTATGCCAACCGCACTCGTGTTGCGGCAGAATCAATCGTGGAGTATGATCGTTTGGTAACACGTTTGGTTCCTTGGAATTAGCATTATTAGTGGGTGTGGATAAACCTCAGGGTTGGCTTTTGAAACATACCCTAGTAACAAAGCTTCGGTTCAAGGTAACGTAGGACCTTAGCATGATTCCATCTGATTGATGAGGACAGCCAAGCAAGTGGCCAACCTCATGCAAAAATGCACCGATACCGACGTTGGCAATCTTGAAAAAATATCCACCTTCCTCGCCATCGTTAGCGATTTCTCGAAGATTTGCTTGCCTTGTACTAGAAAACTGCTAGTTTAGTATGGAACAAAGTAGTCTTAGAGAAAAAAAGCTTCCAGCTGCAGTTACATACGCTTGGGACCACCTCTTCAATGCAAGACGGCCAGGAATGAGTAGAGTGACTACCAAATATGGCTAGCTTGACATGTCCAGATCCGCCCCCCAACGCAGCATGTCCTCGGATAAGCCTCATACTAGGATCCCATTGTGTATCCAAGAACATGGCAGCAACATGTACGTCGTCACCGTTAGGCGTGGAGACGAACGGCCCGCCGCGGGCATTGATTGCGTCCAGTGCGATACCGAACAGCGCTCCCGCATCCTTGGCACCTTTGTATTGCTGGGCTCTCTCTTTGTCTCTTATTTCGGCCATCGTTTTGTCAGACCGAATCACATGCACAACCGCAGTCATGCGACGAGTGGAATCGTTGCGGGCCAGCGTGTCGGTCTGCCAGTCCTCGTGCAGCCTGAACACGCGTTTGTTCATCCCATTTCGTGACATTTGCTCACCGGTGAAAGCCTGCCATAGATAGCCTGCCATTCGTAGCTTCTTGACAGCTACTTCGAGTGTATTTTGCCTGGCAGCGACCTGGTCTGCTGGCGCGTCGAACGTCAGATTACTATCTCGGGCGACTATGATCGCCAGATGCAACGGAGGATTCTGCAATAATGGGATATAGTTCAGCACCAAGACAGACGACACTGGACTGCTCCTCATCCCCGGCGCAGGATTGAAGTAGAACTGTATTCGGTTGGGACCAGGCGCAAGGTGAACCAGGGCCTTGAAGTAGCCATCAGATACGGGGAACGTCTGCGACGGGAACTCGCCCAGATGATGCAGCACCGTCACGGAGGCGTCAAATGTGGTATTAGGAGGGCCGGCAGAGCCGTGCACCAGCACCACTCTCTGATACAGCTGGTCATTTTGTGAAACGTTGAAGAACTTGGGTGCACACAGCTGGCTGGCATCGGTGGTCGTCGTGCCTGGTCGCGTTTGCATGTTCGGTGTCGGAGTTGGCGCAGTAGATCCGGGCCGTGAGCCACCGTAGCCTGCCATTTGAGTGTCTCAAATTACCTACCTTCACTTGCGATCCTTTCAGCAACTAGTTGCGCCCGAGCATACTCTTGTCAAACACCTGGCTGTAGAACTGCACACTTGATCCGGGCATGCCAGTTACGCTGCGCAAGAGGCTTGTGAGCTCTAATTATACGATGCGGCTCAAGCCTACTAACTGACTGGCAAGGGAGGGAGATTCATTGTGTCATAGGCTCGGTTCACACAGCCCAATTCTCCCCAGATTGACTTGATTACAGGCCAGACCTGAAGAATTTGTTGTCAGAATGTCGTCATCGTGTTTGTTTTGTCGCATTATCAAGGGTGAGCGATGCTGAAAATAATCCCCCCCCCCCCAAGTGTGATTGGTGGTGGTATCATGAGGCTAAGATATCAGGCGAGATCCCGTCGTTCAAAGTGTTTGAGTCGTCCAAGGTCTACGCTTTTCTGGACATCAACCCATTGTCAGATGGACACACTCTGGTGATTCCCAAGTTTCATGGTGCGCAGATCCACGAGATCCCCGATGATTATTTGGCAGAGATGCTCCCGGCGGCAAAGAAGATCGCTTTAGCGATGGGAGCCGGAGCCGATTCTTTCCAATACAACTTGCTCCAGAACAACGGTGAGCTGGCACACCAGGTATGTTTTTGTTTAATGTTGTACTTTTAATTATCTGGTTATAGCTGCTAATGGAAGGTTGTGATGCATGTGCATATGCACATCATTCCCAAGCCTGATGCCGAGCAAGGTCTGGGTATCAATTGGCCACAGCAGAAGACCGACATGGACAAGCTTAAAGAGCTACACGCAAAGATTGTCGGCAAATTGGATTCCAGTCTTTAAAGGGAGGTGCAGGAAAGAATAAAATTCCTGGCAAAAGCTGGTAGCAGCACCGGAGCATGAAATACTTTGTAGTCAAATGAAAGCGCTCTAAACTATTAAAACAATCAAAAGTATTAAATCTCGCTATAATAAAGACTCCTAACTAACTTCCAAACGACGGAATTGATCGGCTGGTCTGGCTTGCTGGCCTGGTTGACCTGATTCTGTTGCCATCGGCCCTCTGGCTGCTGCTGGTGCTGGATCCCAGTTTACTTCGCGAGAGATCTCTACCGGTGGCACCTCTACGTGATTTCTGACCAGCAAGCTGTCTCTCTGATTTCTCTTGTTCCTCTTGTTCTCGTCTCTGTTGTTGTTCTTGTTCCGCCAAAGCCTGTTGCTCCGCTTGAAGAGCAGCTTGCTCTAAGTCGCTTGTTAGCTAGTGCGTAGAGGGAGTCCGCGGCGGCGGCGGCGGCGGCGGGAGGCACATGGGTGACTTACTAGTCAGCAATTCCTGCTCTTGATATCGGTGAAACGCATCTAACGTAGGAGCCTATAATCTTGTGAGTCGAGTTGTCCGGTTATACAATACAGTTCGTATTTCACCCCCTACCTCCGAGAAATCGACACACCACGCGTTGACCTCGAGCCCGTACAGAAACGCGGCAAAGCTCTCGCTGAATCGAGCAATATTCTCGTGCATGATATCCAAGTACTGAAAATTCGTGTCCAGGTCGGTCAGCGAGTCGCCGAGTTCTGCCAGTTGTGGTTTGAGAGCTTCCAACGGGAACGTGCTGCTACTGCCAGAACCAGCGTTGACTGAGCTGCCGCCATTGAACGACGACGTAAACGGGTTTGCCGACCTCGACACCGAGCGCCTGAGTGGTGTTGTCGGTCGTGATGGCCGCTGTGAGCGTTGAACTGACATTCTCTGATCACACAAGTCTCTAACAAGTGTCTCTTTCCTGCACCAGAAACACTTAATCCCAGGTCTGTTGCTGCTTCTCAACTCACGCACGCGTCGGGTCTCTCCCAATTTGTAAACAATGCCCGTTCGCGGTCGTCTGGCCCCGGCGGCTTTCGACACGCGAACATCACAAGGGGGAGTTTTTTTTGTCACCCCACCTTCCGATATTAACCAGGATTAGCTTAATACGATCGATGTTTTACTGTTTTCAAGGCTATGTCGGGGGGCGTAAGAATCGTATGCGCCGGGGAGTCAGGATTGATCATGCCCACTCGAAGTTTTCCGACGAGCTACTTTGGCTGCTCTACTCCCGTCACAAACCATCTACTAAGCAGACGGCAGGGTGCACACAGCCTACGTCTTCGGGGACAGTTTCCCGTCAATTCTCACACTTGTAGGCTACAGGTTCAACAGGAGTCGTCAGGACAGCCAGCCCGCATGTTTTCAATGTCCGTGGGTTAGGGCAGTAGAAGATAGATAGATAGATAGACAGATATGCTGGTACAAACACCATAGCTTTGCATCGTAACGGAACGCGGTTATTCTGTTATTTCATTGCCGGGGGCGGATTGACAGGAAGTAGAAAGTCCATCGGTAGAACCCGACTGAGTGTTGAAAAGAGACGAATCACAAGGACCTGACGCTAGCTGGGGGCATTTGTTGTTTTGTATTTTTTTTTGACTTTGTGTTGGTTTTTAGGCTGGTTGTTTCATGATATTTCGCCTGCTTCGGACAATTTGGCAACAACAGTCGTTCAGGTCATCAGTTCTCCGCTCAGCGCCTGTGTTTCTCTTCTCTTCGTACAGCAACGGCAACAACGAGGCGTCGTTGAAGTCACAGACAAGCTTCCCCCCCGGTGCATCTCCTGAGTACCACGAGCACATTAAGAAATTCCCCGTGCCGTCTTGGTTTATCGCGTTACAGCCTCCTATAGAGATGCCAGCCGAACCCCAGCCAGGCCGTCCCGGCAACCTGACGTCTGAGCAGGAAGCCAAGCTCAAAGAGTTGTGGACAATGGTTCACAAGGTTTTTGGCGTCAGTCCACCGCCATCTTTACTTCAAGACTCTGCACTGTCTGCGTCGCAGACGGCCACATCTGCTGATGGCGGTGCCGCTCCTGACGGGGTGGCTGCTGACAGCAAGGAAAACGGAGGCGGCGAGCAGAAGAAAAAGAAGCGGTTGGGCTTTATCCGTCGGAAGGACAAGTCTGATAAGTCAGCGACGACGACGGCGTCCCCGAATGGCTCGGTCGCGAGCAAGACTGCGTCGCTGACGACGGCGGCCACCACGATGGTCGACGAAGATGACAAGTACAATCAAAACCATCAATTCAAGACGGCGCTGGCAGAAATGAGTCCGGAGGAGTTGCGAGTCGCGTTCTGGAGTATGGTCAAGGCCGATCATCCTGACGGTCTGCTGCTGCGATTTTTGCGAGCGCGCAAATGGGACGCCAGAAAGGCGCTGGTGATGATGGTCTCGACCATGCACTGGCGACTGAAGGAGATGGATGTCGAGTCGATCGTGTTCAAAGGAGAAGGCGCGGCCCTGGCTGAACATGATGAGGGATTCATCAAGCAGGTCAGACTCGGCAAGTCGTACCTGCACGGGGTTGATAACGCCGGCCGGCCGATTTGCACTGTTCGGGCCCGACTGCACCGGCAGGGAGACCAGTCGCTGAACGCGTTGGAGCGCTACACCATCTACGTGATGGAAACCGCTCGCATGTGTCTTAAGGATCCGGTCGACACCGCGACGGTGGTGTTTGACTTGAGCGATTTCTCGCTGGCCAACATGGACTATGCTCCCGTCAAGTTCATGATCAAGTGCTTCGAGGCTCACTATCCTGAGAGTTTGGGGGTGTGTTTGGTATACAAGGCGCCGTGGATTTTCCAGGGCATCTGGAACATCATCAAAGGCTGGCTTGATCCCTACGTGGCGCAGAAGATCCATTTTGTCAGGAACGCCAACGATCTCGCCAAGTTCATTCCCAAGGACCAGACGTGGAAAGAACTGGGCGGTCCTGTGGACTGGGAGTACAAGTTCGTGGAGCCGGTCCCCGGTGAGGACGACCTGCTGAAGGATTCAGAAACCCGGGAGAAGCTGCTGCGAGAGCGGGCGGAGATTATCCGCGAGTATGAAGATGCAACCTGGACCTGGATCTACTCCACGTCGGGTGAAATTAGACAGGTACGGCATGAGATTGCTAAGCGGTTGAGACAGGACTATATCAAGCTCGATCCATACTTGCGAGCCAAGACTGTTTACGACAGAATAGGTTACATCAACTTGTCGGCGGAGGCGGCGGCGGCGGCGACATGATCGTCGTGGCTGTGATTTATGAAAAAGTTCACGTGGCTCAAGACTTATTTAGATGTGATTCTTGGTTGCTTCGCTACGCAAGGCAACCAGTTTCAAACCGTTAAGCGTTGAAAAAATTTGTATCTTTGAACCCGTAGTGAATTACTAGTGGTACCGTTACAAACACAAACCAAACCATGCGCGCGCGCGACACGCGATCCGATAGAATCTTTATCACAAAATGTTTTCGTCTTCTTCTTGTATAGAGCTCTTGATCCGCAACAATATCGCTGTTTTCCACTTGTCGAGCTTCGAGAACTGGTCGAACGCGTATACCACGTCAGTGAACTTTTCTTGGTCGCCGTCTTCCACGGTTTGGATGATATCCTGGTTTATGTTAGAAGCCGAAGTTACACCAGTAAAACAAAGACGTACGATAAGCAAATTATGTTCTCGGGTGTTGAAAAATGTGGGATCCATATCAACGTATTCTTCAACCGCGCGCTTGGCAGCGATGATATCTTTGTTGGCAATGTGACACAGTCCAGCTTTGAAGAAATAGTCCTTCAAGCTCCATTTGGTAAGGCTATTACCTAGACTGGTGCGGGCGACTTGCTCAAACTTGGCAATCGCACGGGTATAGTCTTCCTTCATAGCCGCGATCTCGGCTACTTTTAAAAACGCTTTGTTTGCCAGTCTAGAATGATTAGAACGAGGCGATGTTTAGGGAGGGAGGGGAGCTTACGATTCAGCTTGATCGTTAGAGAGCCACTCGCCCGCCTCATCGTAGGCGTCCATGGCCCTGTCGAGATCATTAAGATCGGTTTCGTATAGTGCTGCCAGGTCTTGCTTGAAAGTTGCCGCTCGACGGAACTGGCCTCGTTGTGTGAATAGTGTTAATGCCTGGATGAGCATGCGGGCCGCCTCTAGAACAATTAATCAATAATTCTCCTGTTTTGTACATCACTGGTAAGACACGAACCTTCTGGATCAACCTTGCGGAACGCCTTGTAGGCTTCGACGTATGTGTTGGCAGCCTCGTCCTTGGATTCAGCCTTAATCTGCATCACCGCCGCCTTCTCAAACGTGCGACCGGCATTCATAACTAAAAAAAATCCAAATCAGCCAACAGGGATCGAGAACGAAGGGTGACCGGTTTTACCTACGGTCTTTCTCAAGCTTGAACGCGTTGGCAGCTTCAATGTACAGATCTCCCGCGTCTTCGAACCGAGAGCTGCTGGCAAAAAAGCCAAACGGCCCCGCTGGCGTAGCTTTCTTATCGGCCTGCTCATTTAAAAAATCGTGTTAGCGCTTCCCTTCCGACGGTTTGAGATAGCCACGACAGGCCAAATCCGATGGTGACCCAGCTAAAGCTAAATGTCTCCCCCCCCCCTATGATGTACGTACTTTTGAAAGAAGCGAAGCGGCGTCAGTCATGATCCTTGTCTACTTTCCTGAATATCTCTCGGTCCCGGCTCTATCACGGTGTTTCCCTGTTCACAGATTCAATCTACCTGAAACGATCGCGCCTATCTTTGTCGAGAGGATATGCTCGCTCGCTCGCTCACCAATTGATAGGGTCAGGTCGACAGCGCTCCGGTATTGGGAGTAACCAGCGTGCGTGCGCCTCGCTCGCTTGCTGGTGCAAGTCTATACTGATGACATGGCTACGATGAAAATGAAGTATAATATTAATGACAACAACAAAAAAAAATGAATTGACCCAAAGCGCCGTTGATGTACACAGTTTTTTTGAATTCAGAAATCGCCATTCCTGACCACCTCCTCCTCTTCTTCGTCGTCGTCGTCGTCGTCGGCTGAGTCTCCAGAGTATTCTTCGTCATCGTCTTCGCGAGCCTGTTTTCGCATATACGACAACATTGCTATATCTTCCAGCTCCTCCAGTTCGCCGGTTTGCTCGCACAAGCTTCTGAACAGCGACCGCGGAGTCTGCAGTAGCTCGTGGGGATGGCCGAACGCTTTGCATTCGGCACCTTCCAGCACGAGAACCTTGTCGTAGTCGACAATTGCCCGCAGCTTTAGGCGGGTGATTGTGAGCACGGTCGTGGGTTCAAACTCTTCCCGAATCACGTCCTGGATCTGGCGCTCGTACGTGGCGTCGTTTGACGGCAGTACGGCTTCGTTGTAGATGAGAATCCGCGGCGACCGCAGGATCGCCCGGGCAAAGCACATCAGCTGTCGCTGGCCCTGGGAAATGTTATTAGTCCCGCCAGCTGAAACCGGCATGTCCAACATCATGTCCTCCAGATGCGCCTTGGACAACGCAGAAATAACTTGCTCGTCCGTGTAGGCTCCGAACGGGTCCACATTGGTGCGAATCGTGCCCGTGAACAGCGACGGGTCTCGAGGCACAACGCTGATCGCTGACCGCAGCTCGTCCACGCCAATGGTCGAGATATCGATTCCGTCAATAGTGATACTGCCCGACTCGGCTTCCAGGAATCGCACCAAACCAAACGTCAACGTGGTCTTGCCGGCACCGGCCCGGCCAACAATTGCCACGTTCTCCCCGGGCAGGAATTCGGCGCTGATTCGTTTGATTGCCAGCGGCAAGCCCGGCGCGTACCGCAGCGATACCTTGTCAAACACAATCATGCCCTCGGACGGCCAGCCTCGGGGCGCTCTCATCGATCGCGACGGCGACGGCTCTTGGTCAATGTTCTGATACCCCCGCAGCCGTTCCACCACGCCCATGTAGAAATAGATTTTCGATTGAACCTCGACACTGTTTTCAAACAACCGTTCCAACGACAGGCCGTAGTACAGAACAATCCCGGCACGGCCGGACCCAAGCTTGTCGTCCCGGTCGACCACAATCAGCACGATCAAAAACAGCAAAAGACTACCAATCACGCCGGCCCGGAACGCGATCCATTGTCGGAACGCGGTCAGCATCGTTCGAGCCCGGCTGTATTCGTCCATGGCGTGGGCGAATCCGGTCCGGAACCGATGCTCGCATCCATACGCGCGGATGGTCACGATCCCACTCGAAACCTCGGCAAACCAATCCACCAGTTTGGCTTGATAGTGCCATTCGATCCGCTTGATCTCCAGCCAAGACTCGAAAAACAGCTTGCCGGTCATGAACGCAGCAAACGTGCACACGATAAACGGCAGCACGAATACCGGCACCGTGTAGGCCAATACCATGACGGTAATAGCAAGACGTACGAGTCCCACCATGGCTTCCTGCATGGTCAGCGCCAGTTTTTGATCGATCGACTGGATGTCCTTGGTGAACTTCTTTACCAGCATGCCTGTCGGCGTGTCGTCAAAGAAGTTCGCCCGTGCGTGCAACACGCGACCGAGGACCGACTCGAACGTGCCGGACAGCGCACGGGTGTTTTGCTTGAAGATATACGCGTCACGGATGTACACTCCAATAGCGTACAGCAAGCAAAGGCTGCCGTAGCCGGCAATGCAGTTCACCGTGCGGACTCCCCATTGGATAGACCAGTACAGCCACACCATCTGAGCCAGATAGAGCAGCTCGTGGATTATTGTCATCAGTACCGCCACCGCCAACTCAGAGGGCCCGCCTAGCAGGTTCAAGTAGTATCGATAGGTGGATGCATTCGGATAACCTTCGATCGTGCCGCTGTCGTCGACCAAACTAGCAGATACCGGGATCCCATTAACTCTGGCCAAATGTTTTCTTAATTGCTGAGCTTCGGCTTCGTCTGGTGGCTCCTCCCCGGTGCCGGGATCCACGCGCAAGTTTTTGGGAATCGCAATCACGTTGGGATCGCCTTGCAACACGATGTGACCCTGGTGGAGATAGATCACATGCCGGGCAATTTGTGCCAAGCCTAGATCCCGAGACGTGACAATGCATGTCCGTCCGAGAAGCGTGCTGCCACGAAGACATCGTTCGTAGATTGCTCGCGCTTTCGGTTTGCTGACGGCAGACAAGCAATCGTCCATCAGCAGCGCACCGGCTCGGGAGTACACCGCCCGGGCCAACGCAATCCGCTGTTTCTGGCTCTTTGACAGAACTGCGCCTTGTTCGCCAGCATAGGTTTGGTCTTCGTAGTCCAGCAACGAGAAGTCTTTGCTGAGCGAGCACGTCTCGACGGTGGCAGCGTATCGCTCGGCATCAAACGCGTTGCCAAAGATGATGTTGTTCCGTATGGTATCGTTTGTCAACCACGGCTCCTGTGCCATGTAGGCAAACGTCTCTGTAAACTCTGGACGGCCAGAAATACCGGCACGGCTGAAGCTGAAGTATTTGCCGTCGGTAAGCGAGAGCTCGTTTAGTAGTGCCAGCAGGAAACATGTTTTGCCGGACCCGGCCGGACCGAGAACAACATTGACCTGGCCGGACATGATTGTTGTCGTAAGGTTATGCAAAACAGGATGGTAATCGAGCTTGCTGAAGGAGAACGACGCGTTTTCGAACCCAATTGCTGGCGACAACACATCGGTTCGAACATCCGAACTGCCATCTTTATCAGTCTCTTCTGAATCCAAAAACGTTTGAATTTTGGAAAACGATTCTACAAATAGTATTAGTATATCACTCCGGCTTTTTTTTCTATATGAACACCTACGTTTTGAAAGCTGGATGGGCTGGATGCACTCAGCAAAGCTGCTAGAGGTTTTCCGCAGCAACGCTGCAATGGCGAAAACAGAGAATGCCAAAGACGATTTGAGCTCGCCAGCGTACCAGAAGCCCATGATACTGAACGACACGGTTGCCATCTGTGCAAGCGTGGCCAGAGCGTTGGAAAGCGCATCGATCACGAACCGAGTGGACTCAAGCGACGTTTCGTAGTCCCGTGCCGACGCGATGGTCTCGAACGAGCGCTGCTCCCATCCGAAAAACTTGAGCTGCTTGAAGTTGATCAGTACCTCGTTGGTAAGCTTGGAGCGGTATTTGCTGGCGGCAGCAAGCTTGTATAGGTTGCGGTTGAACACCAGTCCCAGCATGGCATGGCCGAAGCAGCTGATGATGATGGCTACCGCGCAGCACAGCATCAGCTTTAGCCCCACAATGCTGTGCAACAGTATCAGAGCCAGGATCGTAGTCAGCGTCGACCACAGAATGGCCTGCAGAGATTTGATGGCGCTGATGACGTTGTTCAAGTCGACGGTTACCAAACTCATAATCATGGCCGAGTCCAACAGACGGGGGTCGACTCGTTTGCGCAAAGATTTACTGTGGATCTCGTTTTCCAAAATCGCTCTAGTTTTCACCGCGACGTGTTCCTTGTACCAACTACCCTGGCCGTTGCACACGGCACCGATCACGCATCCGCTTAGCGCCATCATGGTGTAGGAGTACGCCAGCTGGGCAGGCCAGGTGAAGGTTTCGAGGTACAGCAGCAGCTGCCAGGTGGCTACGATGGGGATGATGGTACACACGGCAGAGGCAGTGGTCCAGCAGCCAAGTTTGAACAGGTCCGGTTTGAAAAAGATCGCGAGTCTGACCAGGATTGAATTTTGCGGCTGTTGCGGGCCAAACCTGTCGCACAAGTGCTCCGTGGTCCAGTTTTCGGGAAGATCCCAGACATCGTCTGCGATCAGCTGCCGTTGGAACCCGGCCACGATTGATGTTGATGCCCAGTTGAAAGAAAATCTCGAGAAAATGCATGCTACCGGTCGAGGAAACGGTTCCAGTCCGCGGTGGATGTACAGTTTGATCGCAGTGTCGCCAATGATTGAAGAATATAACAGAATGACGAGCGAAGCGGAAATGATGAAGATGACCATGGCTTCGGCGAAGTGGTACGAGTGTTCTTTTCTGACCACTGATGATCTAAGGCCGATTGCGGCCACGAAGAATGCCACAAGGTAGAGACCGCATGACTGCCAGTACAGTATCCACCGGGTCCGGTTTGCCTGCTTCGAATGATGTCTAAGTAATGCTAATGCAAGTAAGTAGCCCTAGAGATATGTTAGATTGACGAAACAGAAAAATAAAGTAAATAAATAAAATAAAAAAAAAAAAAGATCTTGGACATACCCAGAAGCAGAACGACACGATCTGGTCTGCATAAAGTGAATGTGGCTCGCCGACGATGGTCCGTCCGAGGGTGGTTTGCAGCACTGCGATAGCCAACAAGATGAACAGCAGCGATGACACAAGCATGATTTCAACCACGGAGCGGTAGCGTGCAGGTTTGATGCGACGGATCTCGGCGTCGTCGGAAGCTGGCAGTGACGGGGACGGGTAGACGGTGATCCTGCGGGCGTGCATGGTATCCAGGGCCAGGTCGCTTCTGCTTAACTGGAGCTGAGTCCATTGCCGGCCGTTTGTATTATGGCTTGCGCCGTGGGCAATTAGGATAATCTGCGACGATATCACTGCCACACCGAGCGCAATGGCTGGCACGTAAGTCTTAATGAGTCTGTGGGCAGTTGATTAGCTAGCTAGTTCTCCAAACCAAATTGCAATGAGGAGGTGGCGGGGGGGGGGAGATGACTTACAGTTGCCGGGCACAAGGAGTGAAATCGGATACGTATGGATCCCATATTGAATCGCACCAAGCAGTCCCTAGCGGGGACGACGACATGATACCACAAAAAGACGCAGACAGACAGACTAGCTCTGGGTGTGGACGACGACGACGACGACGACGGCGGCGGGGAGATGCGGTAGGTAGAGAGAGGGTGTGTGTGTGCGGGTTTGATCAGATGGTGAACCCCATTGCCGGTCAGCGAAGCAACAAGACAAGACGAGGTGCTTATCCGGAGCGACAACAGTGAGCAGACGAACGAGTCGAGCAGAGGGGTTTTTTTTTTTTTTTTATTCTGAATGCTGGCGAGAAGCAGCAGAAGCAGCTCGGAGGGGGGTCAGTGATTGAGTAGAATTGAGTGAGTAGAATTGAGTGACCTGGCTGACCTCGACCGCGTCCCGAGCGTGGTTTTGGCTCGGGGTGGGTGGGAGTTTGGTGGGTTGTTTTTTTTTTTTTTTTTTTTTTTTTTGCTGGGTCGCCCAAGCGGTGGGGGAGGTGTTCGTCGAGAGCCGGGGAAGAGATGGAGGCGATAAGAGCGAGCAGGAGAGGAGGAGAGGATAGAAGACAAGAAGGAGATGGAAGAGAAAAAAAAAAACCAGAATAGAAGAGACGGATGATAAGGCATCTCTCTGTCTGTGTACTGCTTTATGCGACGCTCTAGGCTTGTTCAGTTGCCCAGTTGCTGGTGCCGAAGCTACGACCCAGCTCTGCGGGTTGTCGATTGCATCATCGTTGACTGTGCCGCTAATGGCGAACATGAAGCAAGCGTGTGACGCAGGACCAACGTGTGACCTGTTGTGCAGCGCAGCAGCAATATTGCACACCCGGGGGAGCATGTTTGCTGGCCATGTCAAAAACTTCTTATCCGTTGGTCATCTACGAGTATGGTCGAGTCATATGCCCCCCCCCCCGCCAGACGCATGGTGCAGGTCTCTCCTGCCTCGATCGTCGTCTATGTTGTCTATTTATATGGTCGCCCCGTAGTCGCAGTCGGCCCCCCGGTTCCGGAGCGCGGTGGCATATCGTCAGAACAGAGCCAGTTTACTAGGGAAATAACAGGATCCGGAACTGGCGTTATTCACGAGTCTGTGCCACTTCGCTGCCTAGCAGCGTGGCTACCATGAATAGCACACACCTAGGAGGCACAAGCCCCAGACTGAGCCATGGCTTCCATAGCCTCTATAGCTTCCATATGGCTGTCGTAGCTGGACCATGGCTTCCATAGCCTCTGTAGCTTCCATATGGCTGTCGTAGCTGGACCATGGCGCCGCCGCCAGCTGGTTTGGTTAACAATGCCCGGGGTGCGTCGTCGTCGTCCTGCCTGCCACGATTGTGTGGTTCACTCCAGCGATGACGTTTGGGCGATAAAAGCCGATCGGGCGAGTTCGGTAGTTAAGTCAAACCGCAAGGTTAGTAGTTAACTAAAGCTAGGCAGCGCCTGCAAAAACTTGGTGGTGCTGCACCCTTGCCCCCCCCCCCCCAGGGCAAGGGTGCGGCAGCCGTGACTTCACACAAACCCCTCACCGACTTGTCTGCTGACGTAAACTTAATTCTGACCCGGCCCCGGGGGGATCGTGGTCGTGGTCGTGGTTGGTGGGTGTGACCCGTCATCATCCGGGTCAGCCGGTGCCGACGTTCTGCGAGCTTCGATCGCCCCGGAAGCCGCCGCCGGTCTGGCCCGGCCCAGCCCCTCATTGCTACAAGCCCCTTCTGTTCTCGCCGCTGCTCGCCGCCGCTTGCTCGCCGCTGCTTGCTCGCCGCTGCCTCCTGCCATCGCTGGCCGGGCCCCAACCCCCCTCGCTTTCACCAACTGCGGGCGGTCCCATTTCCATCCCGTCGTCGTCGTAAGTCATACGTCGTCGTCGTCGTCGTTGTCGTCGTCGTTGTCGCTGTTTGTTGTTGTCGCCAGCGTCCGTGGAGAGTCCACGCCAGTTCAGCTCCACTCAGTTCAGTTTACGGTTCCGTCTGGGTCACAGATCACCACTGCTGCTCTTCGCATCATCGTTGCTGTCACACCCACAGGTTCCTCACCCGGTGCCGTCCGTCCCCGCCGCCTCAAACCCGTCCGTCCAAAGTCATGGCTGCTAGATCAAAGCAACGGTCGAAGCTAATTCATCACGCAGCAGCAGCAGCAGCAGCGGCAGCTGCCGCTGCTGCTGCTGCTTCAAAGGCCAGTCGGGGGACCACAGTCGCGGACATTCACGTCGATCCCGCTGCTGCTGACGATCGTGCTCCGGACTCGCGCGCCGTCGAGCCACGTCACGATTCCCGCCCTGCCGTCGTCGCCACAACCAGCGATAATGATGGCCAACAACAATCCTCACGTCCACCACACTCACCATCGTCAGAACAACTCACAAAGAACATGAATGCAGATGCCATCTCGACCCTGTCCAGTGAATTGCCGGCCGGGGAGCCGCCGGCGACGGCGGCGGCGGCAGCAGCAGCCATGAAGCACAATCCAATTGCCGATGTGATCCGTCGCCAATTCGATCTCGAGATCTTGCTTAAGCACAGAGAGCTGACCTCAATTGAAGACGAAATCGCCAAAGTCCACATCATGATGGTACAGCTGCGACGGTGCGCAGGTAAGCAGCCTCGTTATTGTTTTCCATTATCGCCGTTCCTAACAGTCCCTAGGTAAACCAATCTCAGAGTCTGACTCGCCCGACGATTTCTCCAAGCACTACGCTCAATACCTTCTGCCTGATCGGCGGTACTCTGACAGTGGTCTCAAACTCAACGCCGAAACCGACGTTCACGCTGCTGATAGGCCTGACGATGACGCAATCACGTCCGGCCGGTCAAAGAGCTTGCCCACTGCCGGGCCACGAATGCACATGCCCATGTACTCAGTCACAGGCACGACCGTGAGCGGCAACCGTCCGCCGGACGGTTGCATTTATCGACGGGCAGATGGCATTCTTGTCCGCCTCGTGTGTGACAAGTGCGACCGATACACGTTCGGTTCGGCCCAGGGTTTCATCAACCACTGCCGGATATCTCACAACCTCGAGTTCACGTCACACGACAACGCCGCTCAGCGGTGCGGTGTCGAACTGAACGAAGAAGACCAGGACGACATCGGTCTTGGTGCTATTCATCACCGACGGCACATGCAGATGAGCGGGTCGGCGCCGATGCCGATCACGCCAATGCACTCCTCTGCCGTCGACCAGACTTCTGCCTCGGCAGCTGCCTTGGGGAAAGGCTACGACCAAAAAAGCTTCCCGTGGAATTACACGTCTTCTTCCAACACAAACTTTGTCAGCCAGCCAATCACTCCTCCAAACGAGCCCCAACTGGATCAGATTCCGAGACAAGTGCCGTCAGATTCGATGCCCAGTCCACCTGATTCCGCTCCTGAATCATCTTCATCTGCTCCGGATTCCAAGGTTGTTTCTACTACTTCAACTTCATCGACTTCGGCTTTCCAGATCGCTGCTGCTGCTGCTGCTGCTGCTGCTGCTGCTGCGACCTTTCCGCCGACGCCACAACGTCCGGTTCCGTTGACAACTAATTTAAGAAACATTCTTAAGCGCAAGCGGGTAGATGTTGATATCGACACCATGGTTGCCGAGAGCGTCAAGCGTGATCCACGCGGACATCTGTTCCCCGGAGAGTCGGATGTTTCCGACAACGATGGCGACGATGATGATGACGAGTTGAGCAGCCGGTTGCCATCGGTAGCAAAGTTCAAAAAAATCGCTTCAGCTGGACGACATGCTGGTTCAGGCATGCGGATTTTGGCCAACATCCATTAGTCCTCGTACCGCCGCCGCCGTCATTCATAAAGTCATGTATCCAAATCCCAGCTGGATTGGCAATGATTTAAATCAAGAACAACAAAAAATTTATCATCTCCTCCTTGATTTTTTTTTTTTTTTTTTTTTTTTCGCTCATTTTTCGTCGTCAATTTCTCTCGGTTTCATCTTACCCGATCAGCGAGGACGACTGCGCTCGCGTTACTTTTTTTTTACTTCGACTTCATTTCATCGTGGATTCTCTCTTTTTTTCCGGGTCCTTGTCCTTGTCCTTTCCTGGTTGGTGTGCTCTCTGTGCTTAGTATCGTGAAAAGAGCTTTTGTTTTACGAGCATGGTGAAGTTATACTGCGGAAGGCCGGTTTGGTACTCGGGAAAGATATCAGGAACGATGGTAAACACTAAGGCCAAGCTATTTGTGACACTATTTAATTTTGTGATATCTGGCTTGTATTTTATATAATTGTGTGCATGTATGTATGTTTTGTATGTTTGTATGTATGTGTATGTATGTGTATGTATGTATTGAGCGTCGGGCAAGGATGGAACTGCGACGAAAGTTGTTGGGGTTGTGAAATTGTATATATAAAAATGATAAGCGGAGGAAAATACACTCCATACTCTCTTTATACTCTCTAGTCTTTTTTCAAGCTTAGTAGTCTCCCGTAGTTGCATTTCCCTCAGGCGGATTGAATCTCCAGGCGCTATCTCCGAGGGGAAAGTAACCAATCTTTCGGGGAAGGCGGCCGGGGTATCACGGTGCGATTGGTTCGGACCACTGACGGGTGGCGACTGAGTCGTGTTTGTAGGACGAAAAACATACGCACAATGGTTTATTCACTAGCAGGACGGACGGTACTGATTACAGGGTCATCAGCAGGACTAGGTGCAGCGCTCGCACGGGCGTTTGCGAGCGAGGGCAGTAATGTGATTTTGAACCACTCCGGCCACAACTGTGACCGGGCCAACACGACACTGGCCAAGATTCGAGCCGAATTCCCTGACGTGCACGTGGGCATGATCGCTGCCGATTGTGCCTTAGAGGCCGAGAACGTGAGACTTGTGTCGGAAGCGGTCGAGCTCGCCAGGTCGTGGAATGGCGGCAGCACCCTGGACGGCATCATCGCCAACGCCGGCTGGACTCGGTTCTCGAACATTGCCGATCTCAACGACGTGACCACGGACGATTTTGACAAGTGTTTTGCCGTCAACGTCAAAGCGCCGTACGTGCAGCTGCGTCAGGCGGTGGCCACGTTCAACGCCAATCCCGACGGCGGGTTCTTCATCTTGACGTCGTCGGTGGCCGGCGAGCATCCCAGCGGCAGTTCGTTGGCGTACGGAGTGTCCAAGGCGGCACAGCTACAGTTCATGAGAACTGCTGCGTAAGTTTAGACATATACATTTTGGCGGCTTTGGAGCGATGACGGCTAATAGGTAGTGCCACCCAGGGTCCAAAGATCCGAGTGAATGCAGTCAAGCCAGGTCTGCTGGTTACCGACTGGGGTCTCAAATTCGGACGCGAACGAGTAGACCAGGCAATTGCATCGACAACGCTCAAGGTCGAGACCACGCTCGAGAACTGTGCCTTGGTTTTCGTCATGCTCGCCAAGAACAACAGCATGACCGGCCAGAGCGTGCAGGTCGATGGCGGCCAGTTTGCTGCGTTTTGATTTGAGGGCAATGCCAATTATATATATTATATATAGACACCAAAAAACTTACGCTCCCTTCCGATAGCTAACCTTCTCCACCTTCACCTCACCGTCAATATACTGGTACACGTACAACACCAACACCGCACCCTGGACATCCATCAGCACGAACGATGGCACCGGGCTCTCGCCTTCGGCCCACCAGCCGCTGGAAATGGCTCCCGTGGCCGAGCCCGGGTTGACAAAGAACTTGCCTTCCAGCTCGTATGCCTCGAATCTGTGCGTGCCGCCCCATATGAATACATCGACGTCCATCTGTCGGGCGGCAATCAGCAGCGCGTCCGAGTCACCTGGCGGCACGATCGTGTGCCCATGGGTGAATCCAATCCGGAGCGACCCGTGCGTCACGACTTTGGACAGCGGCAGCGACAGCGACAGGTCGAACTCGCCTTTGACAATCTGCAGGTCCGGCGACACCGTGCGTAGGAACTCGTACGTCTCACGGTCGGTCAAATTACCCAGGCACAGAATCTGCGAGATCTTTCCTGGAGCCAGCAGTTTCCGGAACTAGTCATTAGTACATTGTTCTATTCCAAGAGCGCCAGGAGCCATCAGGAGCCATTAGGACCCCCCTCGGTGAACTGTGTGTGCGTACCTTCGGCGGCAGTTCCTAACAATCAAACGGGTTAGTAACTACTACCGTCACAATGCACGCCGGCCACAAGCTTACCAATGCACGGTCCGGTATATGTAAATCACCAATTGCAAGTACCAACATGACCGTATATCAGTGGCACACACAAGGGTCTGTGAAAGTCGTAGTTTGGGCTGAGTCGTCGGGTCTTGGTTTATCCATATGCCGTTTTGCATGCGGGCTCGCATTCATTTTTGGTGCTCGAGGACGGTTGTGGATTGCAATCACATCCAGATAAGGTGTTTGTAGTCTTCAGCCTGGCTGTTTTAATGACTAAATTGTTACTAATCAGATGCCGTCTTGATGCCCCCTTGGCTTAGTAAGCGGGGCAACCATGGTCGGTTGGCTGTTGCAACATTAACTATCATCTATCTTTCAAGCACCGCAGTATCCAATCGCTGTTTCTACTGCTGCTGCCTATCTCGGACATGCCTCTGAACGATGTAGTGAGCATAAAACGAAGCGTCAAGTGTGGCGAACAAGCCGTCCTCGACACTGACGCATCCGGGGGCAAACGATTGCTTATCGACTACGTGACCACTCAAGAGACTGGAGACTTTCAAACACCGCAGTTCTGCAGGACCGGCACTATACCGCTATACTTCCAGGATGTCGGAAGTATCGTAAACGTGCCACGCAGGTATCATGTACGTGGTCATATCAGATATGTATATGCAAAGTCGCTCGAGCAACGAAGCAGGGCTGGAAACCCCCAAGACGCTAGACTTGGAATCACGAAGCAAAAGGTACATGTCGGTTCCGTAAATCACTTTTCTCCTGCATGCACTCGCTGTTGAAATCCCTTCAGCCGCCTGTCTAGCTGCATGCCTGACTTGCTCGTGCCGCTGCGGCCCCAGAAATACTAATAATTTTTGCCTTTACCAGGCGGGATGGTGTGCTAGTTTTCTGCGGACCGACGATTGCGATAAAAACCCACGCACCAAAATTAAAAAAAAAAAAAAAATTTCTTAACCGTCGAGACGGCTGGGTTGTCTCGTTCGAATATGGTTTTGGTGTCGCTGTTCACCCTCCTCGTTCGTTGTCTACAGTCGTATGCCACATAGATCCATAGATTTATACACGTCTTCGTTCAACCAGATAGATAGATAGACATAGCTCACACTCAGGCTTTGTCTATTTTAGCGTTTCGCGACGACTCACCGGACGCCTATCACTCATCTTGTCCCCAAACAGCTTTTTTGGCACTCAACCCCCAAGACCACACGAGAGATAATCATGCCCCGGCGGCCGAATAATTCACCACCGCCCACCACCACCACTCACCGACATTCACAGTCGCAACTCCACCAAACCGCTGCGGTCAGGCTCAATCAGATCTCGTCGCACATTATCGCCAATTCTCCGTCCAAAATGACCAAAAGCAAGCCGTCAGCCCAGGCCGAGCACCCGCTCACGCTCATTCCCGGTCCCGTCGAGTTCTCCGACGAGGTCCTCGAGGCCATGGCCACTCCGTCCCAGTCGCATGTGTCTCCGCAATTCATTTCGACGTTTGGAGATGCTCTGGCCTTGCTGCGTCAGCTGTTCTTCAACACCGACAAGTCTGCCCAGGCGTTTGCCATCGCTGGTTCCGGAACGCTGGGCTGGGATTTCGTCGCCTCGAACTTGATCGAACCTGGCGAGGACGTGCTTGTGTTGCACTCAGGTACGTGGAAGTAATAAGAATTGTCGTTTTCTGCTGTTCAACTACTGATCAAAAATATTTTTTTTTTTTTCCTGTTTAGGTTACTTTGCTGACTCGTTCGCTGACTGCATTGGTGTGTACGGTGGCAAGCCCACCCAGCTCAAGGCCCCGATTGGCGAGTTCCCCGCTATCGACAAGGTCGAGGCTGAACTCAAGGCCAAGTCCTACAAGCTAGTGACCATCACCCACGTTGACACCTCTACCGGCGTGCTGGCCGACATCAAGTCGATTGCTGCCCTTGTCCGCAAGGTGTCGCCGTCGACGCTGGTCATTGTCGACGGCGTGTGCTCGGTCGGCGTGGAGGAGATCAGATTCGACGAATGGGACCTCGACTTTGTGCTGACGGCTCCCCAGAAGGCTATCGGTGTTCCCGCTGGGCTGTCCATCTTCATTGCGTCCGGACGGGCGCTGGACGTGTTCCGTAACCGAAAGTCGCCGGTGACGTCGTACTACGCGTCGCTGACCAAGTGGCTGCCAATCATGCAGGCCTACGAGGCCAAGAAGCCGGCGTACTTCTCGACCCCGCCTGTGCAGAACATTCATGCGCTGCTCGCCTCGCTCAAGCAGATTCTCGCGGTGCCGCTGCCGGACCGGTTCGCTGCCCACGTCCGTACCTCGGACCACATCAAAGCCACGATTGAGTCGTACGGCCTGAAGCAGGTCGCTCTCCAGGACGGCCACAAGGCTCACGGTATGACCGCTGTCTACCTCCCCGAAGGCGTTGCGCTGCCTGACCTGCTTCCTCGCATCGCCAAACGCGGCATCGTGCTCGCCGGTGGCCTCCACAAGGAGATCGCCACCAAGTACTTCAGAATCGGCCACATGGGTGTTTCCGTCACTGACGAAGACCGTGGCGACTTTGTCAAGGCCTTGGACGCCATCAAGGAGTCGCTCGTCGAGGCTGGCTACAAGCTGTGATGGGCTGGTGTAGGAATACTACTGATTTTGTTTTCTAGCTTTAGTTGGGGTTTATGTAGGTCCACTATAAGGAAAAGAAAGAAAAATGAACATAATAGTATATGATATGATAATATCTGAACGATCCCGTTCAGGTAGCACAAACATCGCACCAACCATCGGCGCGCGTCAACGCGTCGTCGCCAGATTCACAAGCACGATCCTTCCTCCCCGCGGCCTCGTAGCGATCGCGAGTGATATCAACTGAACTCATCACCTCATCTGGACACCCCCCCCCATAAACGAACGTGACGGGCCAGCGGGTAAAATCGTTAACAGCATGTCTGATCGCAAGACGTCGTCGTATACGGCAGCGCATAAGCTACCACGCCAAACATATTCCCGTCGTCGTACCGCTAGTCAGTCCCAGTCAACAGCCGGGACAGGCAGTCAGATCTCGTCGCATGTCAAGGAATCAGTCACTTCCGAGCGAGAGCAGAAGCAGGAACTAGACTCGCGTCTGTCATCGGTCCATTTATCAACCAAAGTCAGCTCGATCCCCATGCTCGAGCCGGAAGATGCAGATCAACAGGAAGAAGCTCCCAGTAGTAGTCGCAAACCTCTAAAGCAGCGTACAAACCAAGTCAACCTGGCTGTCAGGCGTCGTGGCGCAAAGAAAATTTCAAAAGCCAAATCAAGTGCGAAACTATCCGATCGCACGAAGGCTGCTGCAATCGATCGGGCTTCGACAAAAAGGCCACCCGAGCCAGATGATCTGTCCCCACGCGAACTCACCGAGCCATCGTCGTATTCTTCTCAGCGTCATACTGCATCAGCCTCTACCAACCGGCAGTGGTCACAGCAGAAGTCTTGTCGCGGCAACTCGAAGAGAGTCAAGTTAGCCGCGTTTGATACCATCAAATCAGACTCGGATGAGTCAACTCCTCTGGCTACATCCACACCCAAGGACAGCCAAGGACGTCGCTTTGATGGAGGAAACGCCAGAACAAAGAGCGGGAGGGGTGCAACGGTGTCGCCAATACCTGGTGTATCAAGTAAGCTATAGAGAGCCTCCGGCCAGTTTGAGCGGCGCTAATAACCAGAAACATATCATACGGGTGCCGACCTTCCAAAGCATGTGGATTTTGGTTTTAAGATATATCGCGACCGCCCAATGAAATCAAGATACGCCATGCCAGAAGATAGCAACGGTGAAGAAGAAGAAGAGGACGTCTCCGTCGCCACCGACGATGCCGACGATGCCTCCATTCCGGTAGCTAAGACAATCACTTCAGTTATCAGTGAAGACTTTTTCGATAAGAGGTTTGTCAAGAAGAGCTCCTTGGGATATAACGTAAAGCCGCCGTCATATACGTCCCACGTGACAGCAAGTGGCCCCGAAGCGGCCGAAAAGCTGACTGAAATGTATCAAAGTCGAATTCGCAAAAAGGAATACCGGTATATTTATGGCATCGATGAGCTCGCACTCTGATTTGAGCTGCCTTCTGCATTCTTAGTTTTAAACCTTTTCTTTATTTATTTTCTCGCAGTGTGTATATTTTAGTTCACGGCCACGGCCATCAGCGCTTGTGGTTAATGTGCGTTCAATTGTGGTATTGCAGGGTTGCACGTATAGCTAAGTAGGTATGAATAATGAACTGACTCTCAAAACGGCCGTCATATGTATGTGATTGTCCCCTTCGAAGGCTTTCATCCTGATAGCTTTGTCTTGTCAAATAGATTAAACCTTGCTGAAGAGTGAAGATGATCCCGCTTTCCCCAGTCTTGGAAATGTGCGGCTTGGAGTCTTTTCGTGAACAAAAATTGATCTCGACACATGCATGATATGCTCGTGAATTTATAGAGAAATAGAACGCCGATATAAGTTGTATGAGCACATCTCAAATTGCGCTAATTGGTGTTTGCTTTGCTAATATATTACAGAACTGTTCCGGTAACAACGGTCGGGCAAGTCATCACGTCGATTCAATTCTACTCACCACGATGAACATCAGACCAGCAACAGTGGCAGACTTGCCGGGCATGCAAAATGCCAATCTGAACAATCTCCCCGAGAATTACAATATGCGATATTATCTATACCACGCAATGACTTGGCCTCAAGCTTCTTACGTGGCCATGGACGCCTCCAACAAAAAAGTCGTTGGCTATGTTCTTGCCAAGATGGAGGAAGATGTCGGGGAAGACGGAGTACCGCATGGACATGTCACTAGTATATCGGTAATGCGAACATACCGCCGAATGGGTTTGGCTGGTCGGTTGATGCGACAGTCTCTCCGTGGACTTGCTGAGAACTACAATGCTCAGTATGTCAGTTTGCACGTCAGAAAGTCTAACCGAGCTGCCTTGCACCTTTACAGAGACACGCTTGATTTCGAGTAAGTCTGGCCTTTCTTGCATGCATGTATGGTTTTGAATACTGATGCTACCAGAGTGGTTGAAATTGAAAAAGCTTATTACGGTGATGGCGAAGACGCCTACTCTATGAAGTAAGTGAATCGCAGACTTTTACGAAAAAAGAGTCCATGTTATATTTACATCTCCTAGAAAAGACTTGGCCAGCCTCGAGGAGCTTAACACTGAGCTCGACGTTGACGACGACGCATTTCTAATCGAAGCAATTCAGAACCTGGACCTCAACGAAGACGGGACTCCTGTCAAGTTGTGAGTCAGCAGTCTTGCACACTTGTGTCGATCCAAAATGTAAAATAGAAAATTCATAATCAAATAAAGTTTATGCCACACTAAACGAAAACGCAAACAGACAATGCCAATAAACGCCGAGATCAAGTTTTTTCCGGTACGAAGTCTACACGTCATTCAAGGCAACGCAAACCGCTCCCTTGTGGTGACCATTGTACTGTCGTATTATCGAACCAGTCGATAGCTCCCACAATCTCGCATAATGATCTGAGCTGGCAGTGACTAAATATGCCGAGTCTGCACTGAACGCACAGTCCCACACCCATCTCTGGTGCCCTGTCAAAGCTGTTTCGAGTCCAAACCCATCGGTAGACCAGATTCTGGCAGTATGGTCGGCAGAACAGGTCGCCAGGTGTTTAACGTCTGGAGACAGCAACACTTTGGTTACGTACTTTGAGTGTGCTCTGAACTTTGTTACTGGATGCAGCGATGTGGTGTCGCGACTATTTACCATTTTCCACACGTAGCAGTTACCCTTGTTGTTGCCGGCAACAAGCATGGATCCGTCGGTGGCCACTGATACACTTCGAACCGGCACGTCGTCTTGAGGAATCAGTTGGTGCGTGCAGGTGTTTTCTCCAAGGTCCCAGATTCGGACATTGCCGCCCTCGTCACAACTGATCAGCTCGCCCTGGTTTGGATGGATCACGACATCGTTGACAGGAACTCGATGCTTGTAATTACGCTGCACCATTGGCGCTCGCATATCCCATACTTTAACTGTGCCGTCTTCTGAAGATGTGACCATCCATTTCCCGTCACTCTGGAAAGCTACGGCGGTGATATTGCTTGTGTGCCCTTCGAACGTGGTCACCTAGAGTCCATGGTTAATACAACTAAAACGCATTTTGTTTGCATCCGCTGCCGATGGACGAAAAAACTTACCAGATTCGGATTCGAGCCTCTGATATCATACAGCTTTACATTTATCCTCCCGGCCGCCGCCAAATACCGTTTGTCTGGTGTGATAGCAAGCCGATTGACCTGCGAATCTGGATGCTGGATTGTCCGTTGGCATATACCTGATAGTGCCTCCCAGAATCTGATCGTGTGGTCGTAGCCAGCAGAGGCAAGAATTACAGACATCTCGTCGTCCGAAAATTGTCGTTGGCCGTACTGTGTTTACCTTACAATGCTGCTCCTGGATTCTGATCACTCCAGTACCTGGTTGACTCAGTGATGTTCGCGGTTGATTTTCATTGCAGTACGACTCCAATTCTGCCAAACGCGGCTGGGTATATATACTCCATTACGGTGGTCACCGACACCCGGATATTGCCCCCCTAACTATTAATTGAATTCAGATCGAACGAGATATCGACAAAATCCAATTGCAGAAACATAATCGTCGGCTACGTAGTAATTATCGATTGTTTAGGTGAGCTGTGTGGTCTAGATATAGTCGGCGTCGTCGTTGAAGCCGAGTCAAGCAATGATGGCTTGGTAAAAGGTCATATTCCAATGCTTAGGATGCTCGCCGTAATTAATCATGCGGCAGCTGTACCATGTTACTTGCTTGAAGATTTTCTGAGTCCATATGAAACCTTGACTGAAAGCATTCATTTCCAATACGTACGTTCGGTTGAACTTAAGGTTGGATCTCGAATACTTTCTCACGCGTTTCGTTGACGATTCTCTGCATGATGTAGTAACATTCAAACAGACTGCACATTAATTTGCAAGGCTCCCAGTGTTGATAAATGGTGAAAATCAGAAGACCTGTCTGGTACTACAGAGAGGACTGAGCTGACTTCTACTGGTTTTAAACGGCGATGCGATCCAGTCCGATTGGGCGATAGATATGCTAATAATTTCAGCCTACGTAACACTGAAGTACAACTAGAAAGTACGATTAGAATTACAGTTGCACTTACGGTAATGATTACATATACAGATACAAATACAAATACAAATACAAATACAAATACAAATACAAATACAAATACAAATACAAATACAAATACAAATACAAATACAATTATAATTACATATATAATTAGATATAAAAATACAAATACAAATTCAAAAACAAATACAAATACAAATGCAAATACAAATATAGTACAATAGAATTATGGTAAACCCTGTGCAGCAGCCTGCTGCATATATATACATAAAATTTGAACTTCTGTCAAAAAAAGGCTAATCATCCTCGTCAATATTTATGGCACCAGTCTTTTCGTTTTCCGGTTCAAGGGATGACTGTATCTCAATTGAAGTACTGATCAGTCTGGAGCCACGGTGAAACTCTGGCTGTGCTCTGGGAGGCTCTTTAGTGAGCGAATTGTCACCGTCGTTTGAGTATTCATCATCTTCCAACAATGCCTCATTGGGATCAGAATCGGATTGATGTAGAATAGGCTCTTGTGGCTCCTCCTCTATAAAATCAAACCCATCAGAGCGCTCCTCGCTCTCGCGCGACTGAACTATTTCTGGTCTAGTTTTGGCACCACGAGACA
This sequence comes from Myxozyma nipponensis, assembly GCA_030580395.1. Taxonomy (NCBI): domain Eukaryota; kingdom Fungi; phylum Ascomycota; class Lipomycetes; order Lipomycetales; family Lipomycetaceae; genus Myxozyma; species Myxozyma nipponensis. The sequence goes on from JAKTSU010000046.1 coordinate 76,054, forward strand.
AGAAGTTGATAGCCTCTATATAATTCTCCTTAACATCGTCGAACTTTTGCAGCTCCTGGATATCGTCCTCGTCATCAGAAAAATTTTCTGCTTCTAATTCAGACTCCGGTAGCTCGCTATTGTGCGATCGGTCGTCGTCTTCCACTTCGTTTTCACTGTCATCAACGAAAATAAGGCTGTCGCCGTCCTTGCCAACACTTTCTTTTCCCTCTCCTTTATCGGAGCCATCGACGCCATCAAAGTCATCAGAGTCGTCAGAGTCGTCAGAGTCGTCAGCGCCATCAGAGTCATCAACTCCATCAGCGTCTTTAGCGTCTTCAGCGTCTTCAGCGTCTTCATTGTCTTCAGAATCATCAGAGTCATCAAAGCCATCAGCATTAGAATCTGATTCCAAATCAGATTGTTCCAGATCATCTTGATCTGAATAATCTCTCCTATAGAGCGTCGATCTCATAAGGCTTTTCCTGTTGTCAGAAGGCCTTATCACTGCACCGCCTTGATATGGACTGGGCAATTCTGTAGACCACAACGAGCGAGACTCTTTTACAGCAGACCGAGACGGAGAGAGCACTCCAGACCCTGACACAGCCTCTTCAACGTTCTTATCGCCGTCTTCGGCGTCCTCATCATCGTCGCTCAGCGAAATGGGGGCATCTTGCGAGATTCCGTGTTGTCTGATACTTTGTATGTAAGAAGAGCGTGCCAGTTGAACATCAAGTTGCTCGGCACTGTAGGCGTGATCAGCGCTGCCTTCAGAAATACTGTCATTAATGTCTTCTCCGTCTTCTAGATCGTCTTCTTCTAACTCGTCTTCTTCTTCTCCTTCTTCTTCTCCTTCTTCTTCTCCTTCTTCTTCTCCTTCTTCAGCTTCTTCAGCTTCATAATCCAACGCCAGCAATTCTGGATCGAAGTTTTGCAGTTCGTCATCCTCCATAGCCATAAGACCGTCATCCTTGTAAAGCCCAATGTCAGCATCTGCTCCAGGAGCTTGCCGAGTGGGTAAGCGTGCCTCGCTGTCAGACATATCAGACATATCAGACAAATCAGATGAATCTACTGAATCTTCAGATACGATCTCAACTTCTGCACTGCCGTGTTCATCCACCTTCTCGTCATGACTACTCGACCGAGATCGAGACGGTATAGCTTTTAACTGACGAGTATTCACAGGCATGGCATTCACAAACGACGAGATCTCTGAATCATCAACATCGTAAATCTCGGCGGTGTCGTTATCACTATTCTCTTTATCGTCAGACTCCACAATTTCTGGCGCGTGGTCCGACTGATACGTATCTCTCCCCGAATTATCATGCGGCCCTCCAAGTTCCGCTTGTAAATTGTCTTGTTCGTATCCGGCAGCATTTACCAAAGCATCGTTAATAAATGCGAAATCAGAATCATTTGGATCCGTGGTTACAAACGCGGGGTCTATAGATGAGTTATTCAGCGTAGAATCACCATTTTTCGGAAAAGACTGAGTAGCGACTTGAAGAAATTTATCTTCTGAACTTTCATTGATACTTTCGACGTCGACTGGACTCTGAATTTCACGCAACAAATTATCTGAGATCTTTGGAATTTGACCTTCCAAGTTGTCAAGTGACCATTTAGCAGCAGATTGTAAAGAGGAAAGTGGACAATGGTTGACGGTATTATGTGAGACATCGTTCGTCTTTTCTGTAGTTGAATCGACAGGAGCATCATAGGCTTTTTCACGGGATTTCCCGGAAACGGTCGTCATTCCATCTAAATTGGTATTCATGTCTATCAGGTCAGCGCCGGTTGGCAAGACTTCTTTTTCAGCATATTGAACAGTTTGCCAAATACCTGTAATTCCAGAGTCCACAGTTCCGTCGTCTTCGTGATCATCTCGATCAGCATAGTCCGCACTCGGAGTCACAAAACTATGCAGTGAGGTTTCTTCTGGATTCCCAAAGAGATTTGCAAATTTCTCTTGCGAGTAGCTCATATGCGGTTTGGAACTATATAGACGAGAGTCATTGTTAGGCGATCCATCCGTTCGTTGGCGTTTGTAGCTTTGGTCAACACTGAGATTGCTCTCACGCTTTTTCCGTGGATCCCCTAATAGAGCTTCGCCGAGCCTTTCAAAAGCGACGGAAGAAGCGGCATCTTCATCTGTAGTAAGACCGCTGAGCTCAAACAATGCCAACTGCCGTTTTTGTTCGGCTTCCAACTCCTCGTTAAACTTTGAATCACTCTTGTCGTTTTCATCGAGAGCATTACGAGCTCGGCTAGTCAGAGATCTAATCCATGATTTGAAGTCTGATGGGCTCCTTCCCGCACCTCGAGTATCAGCAGAGCTGCTTGCAGGACTTAGCAAGCTTGGCAATCTAGGCGACAATACAAACGGACTGCGGAAAGGTGAGCTTCGATAGCTGTGGCTATAGAGAAATGGCGACGCATTCGTGCCTCTGATCTTCTGTAGATGCCCGCGATTCAGCCCGAACTGTGGAAGGCTGGAAGATGAGCTTCGCGTAGGAGTAGAGACATCGTTGTAGTCTTGCTGGAGTCGTATCCGTGCGTCCATCACGAAGAACGCGAAAATTTCTTAAATGATTAGCAACAAACATCACACTTGAACTAAAACATACCGAAAGCTCCCTTTTTCTCTCAAAGAATTAACAGCTACACGATACCAATTGAGCATCGATTTTGTCGAGATCGCATCTGCTCGTGCCTACTGGCGTACTAATTCAAAACATTTGAAGCCGCGTTCAAGCCAGCATAGGGTAAGGTGATTTAGGTCATCACCAAGAGAAGCAAAGCCGATAGTAATTACACATAAGTTAGTAGCATTCGTTATCATTATATAGTACCTATGTTACATCTATAAGGCAACCCTCCATGAATCGGTTATGAAACCTTTGCTTCGCTCATTAGCTGCTGATATGTCTCTTGATATGTAGCTTTCAAGCTAGTATCTGGCAGCCACTTCCATGCGAAATTACCAAAATGAAACGATTCCCAGTCCTACATCTGTCAGTCAAATCCAAGACCAAAAAAAAGTTACTTTGTATACCTTAACTTCAGCCTGCACTGCAAATCGCATTGTTGTGATCCATACTTTGATGACTTTCTCTATCGTAGGTGCAGCGCTTTCGTCCGCGGAGCCGATTAGGCTCGCAAGCATCTGATACAATGGAACAGAAATGACTTCAAAAAAATACTAGAGAGCATTAGTATAAAGACTTAGATAGTAAAAGCTTGAACTTACGGAGGTCAACGCTGTTCTCTTTTCAGATATAAAAGCTTTGTGATCTTGCATTATCAAATACCGCTTAAGACTTTCACTGTCATAATCTGTATGTTGCGTTCCCGGTATATTGTCGTCATCGACATCTTCTCTAGCCTCTTTTTCGAGGTTGATTTCCATGTACTTTAGAATGCGATCAATCAGGCTTATGCAGTCCTCGACCATACTCAAAGCGTCTGTAATAACTTTGGTAGGCATGACAAGACAATGCTTAAATACATCCTGGAAATTGACTAGTATCTCGGTCAGTAGCGTTACTAGAGAGAAATCTGAAAACAACATACCATATTCAATGACTTCCATAAGTTTGTCGGGATCTTGAATCAAGTTGGGTGATGTTATCAAATGTCTAACATATTTAAGCGAATCACGGATCAAGTTCTCATATCCCTTCAAGTTTTGACGTCGGCGCCTAGTCTCGACAAGTGGCAAGCTCTCTTCGATCTTCTCAAGCTCAAGGTAGTCTTGTATGCTGTACTTTAAAATATTGCGGTACCATTGGCCTGATTCGGACAGATCGTCGTTGGCTCTGATTTGAAGGCGAGCGATGTAATACCACGCTTTAATACTCAATATTCTGGCTTGCGAATGAGCTTCCTTCAGTTCGATGAGATCGCGAAACTGTCCAATAGGAGGACGAAGTGATACCGGTGATGCCCAAAACAAAGTTAAAAGCAGCGCGAAATTATTTTCTAGCAGCTCGAGATCAGCAAACTCGAGCTCTTTGCTTCTTGGATACTCTCTTCTGTTCACTGGAGTGACTCTCCCCACCATACCAAGAAGTTTATGTCTCGAATCTGACTGATCTGCAGTAACTCTGATGGCATGTGCTAGCAATTTGAGAAACGAATGAAACACCGTGTCTGACATCGACAAAGTGAGACTATTTCCCTGGTCCTGCAAAAAATCAGGAAAGTCTAAGATTCGCTCAAGAGTTGATTCAGATTCGAGATTTCTGAAATTTCTGCGGGCAAAGAAGTCATACACAGTGGTCACCAGCTTCTTGTTACATTCCCAATGCCAGATCGACGCAAGAGTGAAACATCGACCAAGAGATGCACGACAGTACTCTCCAAACTCGTATCCACGAGTGAAATCGGAATCTGTCGAGAGCAGCTTGCTCATAATAGTCTCTATTGTGTTCCAATCCTCGCAATGAGCGAGCAGCGAGTATCTGCCGGTGCTATCGAACTGGTATAAAGGACACATGCTAAACGTCGCATACCAGATCTTCTCAGCTTTCGCAATATCCAGCTTTTGATACATTGAGCGATAATCTAGTACCACAGCTAAAAACTGCCAAAATGACGGGGTTTTTAACGATATTTTGTGTGCAGCATCACAAGTGTGGATTGTTGTGATCCACAACTCGAGAAAAAATGAGTCCTTCTCAATTCGAAAATCTATCCGATTACGGTTGATTCGTAAGAATTTGTGCAGGTCCTTTAAGCCGAAATTGAGAAGCACTTGAAGCAGCAATTGTGCGATACTTTGGAACTCGCGATCCAAAGCCAGATGGGAATAGTCTTGAGTGGCCCCCTCAAGCACCGCAGAGCATTGATATATGAATAGTAGTTGAAACGTGAGCAAACTGAAAGAAAGCCGTGCATAAGAATCTACTGTTCCATGAACTTGGCTGAACAAGTCCCTCACGCGTAAAGTTACCGCTTTTATAGAGTTGATAAAGCGGACCGCATTTTCGTATGATTCGTGTACTATCGAAGAAGCAATGTAGTTAGAGATAAAGCACAAAAATCTGTACACTTCATCATGAACATTGTCGTCAGCCATCGCATGGCTCTGTTGTTCCGCAACCGCATGATCGATAACACGAACAAAAATTCTCTCAAGGTCCTCCAATAATCTGTCTGTAACACCACGCCAAAGCAGCACATCTAACTCATCGTTCGAGAGAAAAGTTAAAAGACCTATATCGGTACATTTGCCGTCAAATGGAGCAGTGCTTAGAGCACGCTCAAAGTCACCTCGGCCGATAAAAGTAGAACGGCCAAATCTTGTTCCGTCGCGCAAGGGTGCAATGTCGAACGAGACAGAGAAACTGACAAAAGACACGCCCAAGTCGCGCGCTTTCGGAACTGTTGCTATAAAACTCTCATTTTGCGCAGGCTGAACAGACCTTTCGGTAGCTGCTATAGATTCGTTCTGCTCAGACTGGAAATCAAAAGTACTAAAGTTGGTAGGCCTCGAGTGAATGGGCTCATCAATCAGGCTTATTCCAGATGTATCTTTGGTGCTGATATGTTGCTGTGGTTTACGAAAGATCTCTTTTCGACTTTTCCGAGAAGATTCGGGTGCTCTAGGCCTTTGACTCCTTGGTGCGTTTTCTCCTCTGGATCTGTCGAGATCTTTTCGATTTTTTGACTGTTCCAAAAGCTTGCTGGCTTGAAAAAACTCGTCAATTTTTGGTCGGCCTCTTCGAATTGCATATGAGCCATCCTCGCGTTCCAATACGCGATGAACCGGTCGGTGAAGTCTCGGGACTGGCGGAGGGCCCATTATGTGGCCATTGGAAGCCGGAGCGACTACCGCGATGATACCGGGCGGTAGCCTCTTTTTATTTGATGATGGTCTACTTTCATCTCGTTTGTGTGATGACTGACTAGAACGTCTGAATGTGCACTCCGAGGTCTCGAACGCATCATGAGTGCCTTCTCTCCATTCGCGTAGTACAGTAGCTACCGTCTCGTTGTCGGAGTCATTTTCAAAATAGAAATATTTTCCCGTTAAATCTGCCCGACCAAAGTCGTCCTGAGAGGCTGCTTGCCTTGCAGCAACTCTTAGGAATTGAGGAGGCTCAACACTAGCGTCGCGGGTAGAAGCAATATAGGCATCAACAACTCCAATCCTTGAAGTCGATTTCGTGGCAATATGTGACTGACTCAGCCTTCGAGAATTCGGTTTGCTAGACTGCCTGTTACGGTGCTTGCCCTCATTCCGACTAGAGCTTAGAGCGTTGTGACGCGCTTTACGTTTTCTATGACTGGTAGAACCGTGTGCAGAACTGGCAACTGAACTCATATGCAATGGTGTCCTTCTGGTCAGCATGTAGTCAATATGGTCGCGAACTTCTGCTACGCCAGAAGTAGACTGAGAAAGCCTCGCGGTGGAACTGGGTTCCAAATTTCGATGGTTAGATTCAGGCATTGCTTGTTCGCTTTGTGAGTCGTCATCTCCAATAAACGGCAACGCATTGGCAGCCATTCCTGGTGGCCCAAGCCTACGCTTAGCCAAGCCTTTTCTTGAATCGTCCACAGGCGCTGGTCGAGATTTTTTAACTTGCTTACGGCGTTGATTAGCATGGTCTAAGGTGATGAATGACGGTGGCAATACACCTCTCACACGCCTTTTGAGTCGCTCTAGATCAAGATTAAAAGCTGCTGAAGAATCAGAGTCGCTAGATTCTGATGTATCGTCTCGGCTTTCAGCAAAGTTATCTTCGCTATCTGACGATGCACACCGATGTCTGTCATGACTTAATCTCCTATACTGGCTACCTTGTACATGATTTGTCCCGCGGTCAATGGCAAAGCTACTGGACAACAATGATCTAGGCGGCGAAGGTGCCATTCGGTTCACAGTATGTTCAGTGAGTTGAGATGATAACTGCATGTTTGGATCTTCAACGTCGTCGACTGTGCCTGCTGTCATCTCATGCATTGTTCGTCGGGATCTGGCACTTTGCAAAGGATCCGTAGAAGGTATTGCATAAATATCACTAGTCGTACTTGAGTTCTGCCTCGATGTATTTGGCGTATCACTGGGGCAAGGCTTACCAAGCCGTGAGTTAAGCATTTGTAGAGGAAGACTCCTATGGCGCCTCGCCGCTTCGCTGTGCCTCTCAGATACGCTCGTTTCTGTGTGTGATAATTGACGTCCACTCTCTGCCGAAGAAGACGAAACTATAGTAGATGAGTCACCGTAATCCGAACTCACTCTAGTCGACGAGCTTTCTCCTTGAACTCGAACAGGTCGAATGCCTTTGGCTTTAAGAGATCTCTCATACAGCGCCCGGTCGACCAAGTAAGGGTGAATTTGTTTTACGGTTCGTCGTCGTAGATTGAAATGAGTTGGAGCATCGTTGAAAGGTGCCAGCTGCATGGCGTCATCTAAAATATCACTTGTTCTAGAGAATGAGAATGAGCGTTCGTCAACTTGTGCATCGGTAGGTGTATCGGCACGGTTACTGTCTGCTCTATCGATATCCAACATAAAACTATCCATATCGCCAATTTCAGTTAAATCTGATAAGCTCGTCAGTGGACTGCTATTGCCGGATCCGAGCGGGTTCCGGATCAAATCGTCGGAAACGTCATAATTATCTGGAGAAGCACTTGTATTCTGCAAGGCTTGAGGAGATCGTAGCTCGCCCTCGGCTTGTTCTGAGAATGGAATATTGTCATGGCTGTCGAAGTCGGTCCACTGGCCTGGCTTAGTGGTGCCGTCAAAACCTGAGCCAAATTCGCGTAGCGCAGAGAGCCACTGTCTTATGTTATCAACCGAACCTATACTCTATAAGCCAGATTAGCATAATTCTTGCTGTTGCAGTCAAAAGCATTAAGTACCTTGCGCGTCGCAGGTAAGTCGACATCCAAAGGCGATACCAAACTGCAAAGTGAAGACTCATATTCAGAATCGGTGACCACCTGATCTGAGTGCACCATTCTAGTGTAATAACATAGCTTCTGGCAGTCAAATTCTTGCACAATAATTGTTCATTACTGAAAATGCTTCCTTTTATCGATAAACTTTTAGCAATATTGTTGACATGATTGACGCGTCACAGACGATACGCGTAGGGTAAATGCGTTTTCGCTAGTCCGTCTGACCTCAATTTCGAATAAGGTAATAGTTCGCATCAGACGACGATCTCATTATACCGGCATAGAGTCTTTAATAGGCGTAATGCAACGGAAAGTACTACTGAGTGTTCTCAGGTCCCGGTGTCTTGGCTTGACACCTTTCCCCGGCTTCTGGAGGTGCTACAGTTCAAAAGTGCGGAGCATTGATGAGCTACAAACGATACTGTCCACACCCAAATGGAAAGTCCATTCGCTTCTCAAGTCAAAGTCTGAGATATCTTCAGACAGGATTGATTCAAAATATCTTAGGAAGCTACTTTTAAGATCTGGTCTGCAGTATCCTCGTGACAGCGCAGAGGAATCGCGAATGCTGAATGATCTTAAAACACAATTAGTATTCGTTGACCATATTCAGGACATCGACGTTGAAGGCATAGAACCGCTTAGTCGACTAGGCCAGGAGGGGAGCGCTCTTTCTTGGGAAGATGTCCAGTCGGAGAAAGGTGAAATTGACGCCTGGGAACCCAGCAAAGTTGCCAGCAAGATGGAAAGAGGATACTATGTCTTGGAAGAGACACTCAGACGTGAATGACGGCGCCGATAGACGCATGCTTTCTCAGATTCTACACTTTGGACGTCAGAATCAAACTATTGCTACAATGTTCGATAAATTGATATACGACCAGATTGTACGCTCACCATAGTAAATTACAAAATACTAATTACACATGATAGTTGTTTTTGTACAGGGTATATACAAAACTCCAGAGATGACTTGTTCAATAATGCGGTCTAAATGACTCTGAACCAAGGCTACGACCGGCAATTTTGAACCAACGTGGCAGACAGCTCATTACATGTTCATCAAAAGATTCATGACGGTTACAGATACATCGGCCAGAGAAATATGACTCATCGTCAGTTGGACAACGAAGCCAGGGACTGTGCTTGTAACCAATGTCTGCCCAATGGTGTAGACGCTCGCGAGGCAGGAGAAGAGCTGCTGCAATCGAATGGACGGGGGCATCCCCCCATCTCTCATAATAGAACCCGCCTTCCTCGTCTAGCCATTCGAAATACTTCATATATGCCTCGCTTCTCCAAAAGTTGAGATCTGCTATTTCAAAATTACTCCAGAAATGACAATTATTGTACTCGCCATCAAGTCCCTCGTTACCATCAACAAGAAACTCGATTGCGTTATTTGCGGCAATAAGCTTTGGATATTTTTTGGCAAACCGCTGAGTGGCATCCCATAGCGAGGGAATCGTGGCAGGATACTCAGGCATTGCGATTACAAACGAGTAGGCCTTATTATGGTCTTTCATGAACTTGAATGGATCACTAAAAAAAAAGAATCAGAAGTGCCGTTTGTGGCCAGAAACAAAATCCAAACTTACTAGTTCAAATCGCAATAAAACTCAATTGCCGGCTCGACTCGCCAGTAATAATCATACTTCATGAGTAGAGGATGCCTGAAAAAGAATCCTGAATTGTACCGGCACATGTGCCGGTACGTCAACGACCCTCCATAAATCACTTCGTTCTGCTCCATTTCCAGCATATTCTGCCGCGCCTTTGACCGGTCAATATGTTCGGGCCAAGTCCATTCATCTTTTGGAACTTTTCCTAATATCTCCAGTTAGCATCCAGTACCAGTGGAATAAAACCCAGCTTGGGGCGGACCGCTACTAACCGTATTCTGCCGTGCCTGAAGCCATGCCTGAAGTGAGCTCGATAAACTCCTCGGTAAAGTCTTCATCGTTCAGGAAAGTCCAGGTATATCTGAAGCGCCGATTGAAGCGATCCTCAATTTGACGCATGCTACTCAGCGCGTCTTCAATCTCGAAATTCCGTACAAGCATTACCAAAGTCGCGTTCTGTCTCGGTGGATCAGGATCACAATGTATCCGCTTTTTTCGCCGGGCAAGTGGCTCTTTAGAAATTCGTTGCTGTAATTTTTGCTGATCAGATTTCTTGACCTTTTCCGGTGTGGTCGAATACAGTAATATACACATGCCGAGTATAATGAAGATCACAGTGATGGCTAAGATTTTGAGTCTGTTTGGTTTTGATCGCTGTCGCTTGTACTTCAGAAACGGACTGTCAAAGTCACTGTCCGTCCCCGCAGGATCAAACGAGTCAGCTGCAAACGCCATCTGAATGTACAAAAAGATATATTTGACGGCGAAATATATCCAAATCAAAAAATTCCCCGACAATATTATTCGCTGGTGACCGGAGAGATGCGATTTGACCTCGGAGCAAAACCAGTATACATTTCAATGTGCTCCCCCGCAATACAAAGCAGTAAACCAAAAAAAAAAAAGCCAATTCAGCAAACGAAGCAACCGCTATTACTCAATCTGCGCAATATTCATAAGATCCTGTGTAAATAATCGGAGACTGACAGTCCTTGTACCTTCAACTTATCTTCGGCTGCTTATACCAAAAAAAACGCGTTCGCAGCGGAGGCCGAACCGAACTCACTACAGGCCAGGTGCCTGTCAATGCTGAACAAAAATTAAAAAAAAAAAAAAAGCACAAAGCGTGTTGTGTCTAACTTGGCACCGCGAATTAGCCGCGTAGATGAGCGTTTCGTTTATAGTATCGAAACCATGTTTAATCTTAACCTTAGCTGATCTCAGCTCTTGTTAAACTCGTTTCGAAGAGCATGCCAGGCCAGGTTTTACGAGCAAGGCTCAAAGACACCTGACGGTTGAGACAATTGTTGGCCATCGACGGCAGTCAATATCAGGTCTATCTCGGTATTGAGCGTCTTTTTCTCTCTTTGTAGACTGTAAGCCGGGACGTACGTTATACTACTGCCCAATCTAATGTACGAGCCGTTGGATCGTGAGCTGTGTGATGCGACCGTTGAGCAGCCAGCAGCAGATCGCGTAGAGCGAGCACGCGCTGTTGGCATGGGTTACGAGTGGTTTACTTTCGTGCGACCCCCGCCAAACAACAGCTGAGTCGCGTCTTTCCTTCATCTCGATCCCGCTCGTAAGTAAGATACCCCTGTCAGCATTGAATATCTCGATTCCAATACTGCAAATACTTGATTGTTAAAGAGGGCAGGCTGTCGAAATTACAAATGGATAACGAACTATGTGATCCGGTCGCGTCGGTACCGCTCGATCTTGACAATCAGACAGAGGATAGCAGCAACTCCAGCGGATCTGAGCATTCATTGATTGTAGAGAACTATAAGACTGAATTCGAGGGAGAACGGGTTGCCAGAGTTTTCGCAAGATTGTCGAACATAACTACTTCTAACGATTTTGACGAAGATACTGTTGAAGAGGGCGGTAAGCTCTTAAGCAAGTTAAAAAGCTGATATTTTGGCGGCTGACGGGTTAGACACTAGTCTACAGTATGACGATCCACCATCGGAAGAAGTCACTCAATACACCGGTTTGCCAATGACCTCATCGTGGTACTCATCTGAGCCCTTGAACATACCGACCGGCCAGAGGTGAGTGCCGATCGTAACCGTCTGGAAGTGTGATGGTGTTGTTGCTAACGCTGAAAATAGTGAAGTCTTTGGTCTGTCGTATGACAAAGACCCATTCACTATGAGCACTCACGATGAAACGGCTGCCATATTGGTCCAAACGGATTTTGAAAGCTCCGAAACTGACAATGTTGATCTCGACGACGAATCGCCGGCTGAAGGAGCCAATGAGTCTAGCATTTTGCAAATGATTGACTCGCCGCACTTTGTTGAGGATCATGCCAGTCATATTGAGAGAATTCGACAAGTCATCCACAACAAAGAGCTGTCCCAGTCCCCGCCCAAGCGAAGCATAAGCCAAGTCAGTGGAGCATTGCTCGGAGCCCAAGAGCTGCTTGGGCGTATTAATGCTATGCGATCTAAAAAGCGCGCCGCGATCCGCAATGTATCTAATGGCTCGGTTTCGAATCGTGAAGATCGATTGCTGAGATCAGTAAGGATTCCGACTCCCGTGTCGGATGCTCCTCTTAAAGATGATCTTGAGCAAGAAGTTCGAGAGATATATAGATCTGTCGGGAGCAGGTCGGTCAGCAACAACTTTTCTGTTACAGATGAGGACAAAGAAAATCGAGATCCAGGTTTGGGTTGCAACGACGAGTCTCCGTATACTGTTGACGAGAAAAGGTATGAACTGCTCCCTTCAAACAACTCCGGAGCAGACCTGCAGCGTGCAGCCGTCGATGTTGCTAATGATAGCACCGATGAAGATCTCATTGATCCTGATCAATCTGGAGACTGGCCGGACGCTATCTCGATTCCTCGTGTGCGTAAACGGGCGCCGGTCGACGACGGACAAGCGGTCGATGACGGACAAGCGCTCACTCCTCGTCGCGCGTCTTCCAAATGGCGCTTGCAGATGATGGACAATAATCTGGCGACCATACTGGATGCGATAACAGTGGCCGACCGAAGAGTTAAGTTGTTCAGAAGCAAAACATTTGTACCGGTTTGGAATCTTTTTTGCAGCTGGATCGCGGCCAATCTCGATCTTGTGCTTGCTGCCGGTGGCATAATCATCGGAGTCGGGATCAACTTTGTAATGGTTTGTTCTTATGTTGATCGAAATGGTCAAGATACGATAGGTATCAGAAGTCGAATTTATGGGTATGCTCTCTTTTTTGTTTTTTTTGGCAAGAGCTATAGTTAATGGTGGTGAACAGGTGCGCTCAGAAGTCAGACGATTATACCGGAACTCTTTCTTGCTTGACGTCGTTTCCGTTGATATCAGTATACCCATATCTAGGAGTCGATAACCAGAATTTAATGCTGCATAGGTATGTCTTGGCCGATCTATACGTGTGGGCACTTGTGGGATCGTTTATCGCTGTGGTGTGTGCGTTCACAGTTCTTGCCGTGCTGGCGTTCACGTTAGGCTTGATGTCGTTGGGGACGGCAAACCTGCTCTATCTGGCTCTTCGCTACGTTGTGACCAAAACAGCCAGTCTGATGCACCGTGACATCGACCGGTGGGAAAGAGTTGGTGCGGTGATCAAAAATACTGATCGTGCGACGATGAATGCGATCGAACGACAAGTCCGCGGTTGATCATCGGGTGAATTATAGTTTTTAGTGCTTGCGATTTGCTTTTTTATAATCACAGTTTATCAACGTATGGGTGGAGTAACGTACTTATGGAAAAAAAACGGCGCAGCGGTTTAGTATAATGATAATTGAGTATTATTTTCTAGCCAATAGATGGCATGCAGTGGTAAACCTAGACAATGTCGTCGGCGGGACTTTTAGACTCCTTTTCAGCCCCGTAATTCTCATTGGGTTCTGTTTCGTCTTCGTTATTGTAGCGCACCCGGAACTCTGTGGTCTTTAAAATTCCGGTCTGGCCGGTTGCAGTGCCGGTGAACCATTCTGCCGGCCACTCGCCGTCAGCTGTAGAGTAGCCTGTTGCTGCTGTCTTTGGAACTGGTCCTGAAGTTTGAGCTTTAAATTCATCGTTGTTGCCGTCGTCATCGTCTCCGCCGGTATTGTTGTTGTTGTTGTTGTTATTGATGTCATCATTATCGTTACCGTCATCATACTCATCCATCGACATCTTGCGGAGGTGTTTGCCGCCGTACGCAGACGCGCCGAAATTTCTGGTCATGTAGTTTGACGCCAGGCCGTGACCGAAATCAGCCGTTCGCATGGCGTCTGCTCCTCCGGCGGAAAGGCCAGCCGGACGGTGGTCAGGCCCGGCGGTGATGCCGGACTTGCCGGTCACGTAGGAGTAGAGCCTGACGATCATGGGCCGGATGGCCGGGGCGGACGCGCAGCAGATGGCAATAGAGCATTCAATAGCCGACCACATCGGCAGGTTGGAACCGTACCAGGTCGAGTCGTAGGCATCGTTGAACTGCCAGATCGAATACAACCGCACCACCGAGCACACCGCCGCCAATGCACCGATCAGGAACAGCACCGCCAGATTGATCCTCGTCCGCAGCGGCAGATTGACGTGAATAACGATCGGCATTGGCAAAATCAGAATAAAGAAATCGGAAAAGATGTTGAGCCCGGCCTGGGCGTAGTATACCGCTGCAAACGAGCCGCATTTGCCTTCCACGCTCAGATCCCATTGCGCTTTTGGCGGCGAGCATACGAGCGTGTAGGCGAGGATGAACGCAAAGCTCTGGATGGTGACAAACCCCATCAGCATGCGAATGATGATATGAAATCGCCGTGACGGCGACAGGTGCCGATAGAAGAGCAAAATCGACAGCTTGATGAAAAATAGCGTGACGATGTATTGGATTGACATGACATACCCATACTAAATCATGTTAGCCTTTACACTGCCGCCGAGCGGTATAGATCGTTTCCGATATACCTTTAACCGGGGTTCAATTGTATCGGAATGCGAATCCCATACGTGAACGGCCGAGTCGTACTTGAATCCGACCAGAGCTACAATCACCATACTCAGGTACATGGCGAACCCCACCACCATGACGTAGTCGTCCGGCCCAAGCCGTTTCAAGTACCGTGTTCGCGAATACAGTCTGCTTGTATTAGTGAACAGACTTGATAGAGGACACTGCCTGATGATCCCCCGCATACCTTAAAACAATGAAGATGAACGCAGTCACGGCGAAACTGATGAATACACCGTACAGAACCGGGAACCGGGTCTCCATGGTGAATGTGATGCTGCTGGTCCCAGCTCAACTATGAGTGCAGTAAATGGCGGTGAAGGATCCCGTATATGGCATCAACAGGATTGCTTGCTGTTCGGAACACGGACAGCAGTCCTTTCGTGGTGGTGGTGGGGGGGGGAGGGAGGGCAGTTTGGATATATATGAACACACCGAGGTAGGCCGCTAGTAATCTGTCAAATGCGCAGACTCCACTTCCACTCAGCACCAAGAAAAAGACGGAGGAAAGGTTGAAGCTAGTGTGCCCGATAATGGGCACCGAGTCTTTGTCACGGTTACGGTGATGCAGCCTGCCGGTCTCTAACCAGTGAGAGCGGGTCTAAGGCTCAGTCTCCGGTCTGTTGATGATTCCCGTTTCTATCTTGTGTATCAGCAGTATCGACGGCATCTAGCGTGTTTCCTTGTTTTTTTTTGTTTTTGTTTTTTTTGAGGGGTGTAAAGTCTCGCAAATATCTGAACCGTATCTCTGCCACACAAAAAAAAAAAAAAAAAAAAGCAAAACAGCAAGCAAGGGTGGTCAACGACGACGACTGGGCCTGGCTAAATGCTTTGTGGGCGGCGGGGGAGGAGTTGAAAGTCAAAGCTTTTTTAGTCGAGCCAGCAAGAGCGAGCACCAGCCAGCCGCGTCCGCTCTCATCAAAGCTGAAGTGGGTAAAAAATTAAAGCTGTCTTGGGACGTGTTGGTTGCTTACTTGTTCACCAAGTAGCAGCAGACCGCGCAGTGAGTTAGTTGATTAGTCAGTTGGCTAATAATTACTTAGGTAGTTATTAGTCAGTTATTAGTTAGTTAAGAAGTCAAGGCTGCTGTAGTCTGTCGTCCCGTCGACCGGATGGAGCAATCGTCCATCGTGCCCTCGCTCGTGGTCTCGAGTTCGGTCCGGTAAGAACAATGAACTCGCGACGGTTCCACGCCGTTGAGCCGTGGCGATCTCTTGTCGGTCAGTGCCGTTTTTGCCTGTCGATCAAGGGGGCGTTTTTTCCTGTATGCAGATGATGGATGGATGGCCGGGCGGCAGCAGCGGCGGCGGCGGCGGGTCTCCCCTCAAATTCGCCTCATCCCTTGTCGCGCTGGAACCTGACCTGGTTGTGCAGTGGGGAGGCTGTTTAGTAATGCCGGCTTGCATCGTAGTGCATGATTGATTGATCGCTCGCCAGCATCACGCACGTCCCCCCTTCTGTTTCCTTGTCTGGCCGCCCTCCACCAGAACTGCGAGCCAACAACAAAAGGGCCGGTCGGTGCTGATGCAAATTGCCTTGCTCTTCTACTTTCTTCTCTTTGTCTCGTCTATGGCACCACTTCAACGGGCCTATCCTATCCGCCCCCGCTGGGTGACGAGTAAACTGCGGCACTGCCAGCCTCTCCAGATGAGAGCCGCCGCTAGCATGTAACTCTACTGTAGTTCCGCTGATCGAGTGTTTGTTGCCTTGATTTGGACTGGCTCGTCCAGTTGCTCACCACTACGCGTTTGCGGTTTGGAAACTCAGTCTAGTAGACCTCGTCTCGCCAAGCAACGGCTCACTAAGCTCACACTAGGCACACTAGAACTCCACCCCCCCCCCGGTCCACTACCACATTCAACGATCAGGTACGTGCTGATGGTTAGAGATTGCACCAGACAAGAGAAAAGGATCGAGGTTTGATCAATGAATCCGTCTGAACTGTGTGTCCTGCTTGCTTGCTGGCTTGCTTGCCGAGCCTAGAACGGTCAGGGGGGGGGGGGGGAACGCACATACGATTCTATCCTATAATGCACTCCCTCTCCAGGCGTTTTTTTTTTTTTTGTCTCAGTCAGTACCTTTTGTGCTGTCTCAACTGAATTAAGTCTTACATCCAGACGTTTTACCTCTAGTAAAAAGTCTTGTCTCGAGGCAGGTGGGATTGGATGATCCGACCAGAGTCGAGTCGAGTCCACGCTCTATCAATCAATACTACA
The DNA here is from genome assembly GCA_030580395.1 of Myxozyma nipponensis. Lineage (NCBI taxonomy): Eukaryota > Fungi > Ascomycota > Lipomycetes > Lipomycetales > Lipomycetaceae > Myxozyma > Myxozyma nipponensis. The sequence goes on from JAKTSU010000046.1 coordinate 92,748, forward strand.
CAATGTTCAATCCAGGCGTGCTTTAGTTGAGAAAAGATGACTAATACAAACCTTGTTACCGATCTATGTGCTGCTAAAGCTTGGCCCTGCCGTTGTTCGATATCGTCCATTAGCCGAAGCAAGGGGGTGTGTTTGGTGGGTGATCCAGCCAGACAGACGCCAGCCCTGCTTGCAGCTGGCTAGCGGGGCACACACCCCCTTCCTTACCTAACCAACAAAGCCCACCCGACCCCGGCAGCAAAGGGGGGTAGACATCCTATCCTATCCGCCGTGCAAATCATAATATGAACCAGTTAAGCGTAAAACCCAGATTTAAAAAATGCGGTAAATTAATTTGCATCTCTTCTCTAAATCCATGCTTCGTAAGCGGTCAGTGTGGCAATCGCAACCCCCTCCACCCCCCACCCATCAAGAACTTTAAGGGTGACCTTCTCCCGCCTGGAGAGTCTTTGTCTGATGTGACACATGATCGGAGAATAGCGTATTTTTTTTTTGACGGGTCAACAGTTTAACGCATCGATTGAGAGCTTGTAGAACTAGTAGATTCTCGAAAACATCGTCACTCTGTGCCTCGGACGAAATATTTTCTGCGATTATGTTGATCCGGAGCAAGTCCAGCATTGCACTGGATGTTCTAGTGTTTCTGAATCCCCATAATCTGAAAAATGTCACCGCGGTTTGCCAGAAGTCTTCATACTTCCGCTTTCAGATCTGACCATGATAGTGCCGATAAAGCTGCCGAGAACTCCGCCGATTGTTAGTAAAATCAGCACCGGGATCTTGATCGCCCATTCACGCTGAGGGAACAAGCTTTGCAGAGGATGAGTGGCATCCACAAACGGCTAGCATATCAGTAACCCATGATTCGACCATTTTCCTGGGGATTAACAAAATTATCAAGTCTTACCATAAACAGGATCCACACCGAATAATATAAGAAGCACACCGTGGCAATATGCAGGACTGCCATCACAAGATCCTTCGCTGCTCGGGAGTCAGACGAATTGGATGTAGATAATTATCACTGATAATCAGTGCAGTTGTTTTACTTTTTTCTTTCCCCGGTTTACCGTCGGGATGGTGATCGTTTTTTGACGAAAGTCAAGGCTCAAGTGTGCTTTGTCGTATTGGATGTGCTGAACATAATCTAGAATTTCTGGCGCCGAAAAGTCCCAATCGTGCTGGTGGGATTTTTGTGTATGATAATCTATACGCGGGGAGCTGGAATTGGCCACTTTCCGCCAGAATTTTTCTCTTCATGCGTTCAGTTCGATTATAATCTAATCTAAATTCAGTTCAGACAGTTAATTAGGACAAATTCTACGCCTATAATTGGTATACAACTACTTGAGCTTTTTTTTCTCGATTTTTTATTTCGGTATACCAAGTGAGCGATAAACGACTGATTACCACGAAGCAGGGCCAAAAGACTCGTCAGGACCGAGGACGATTTGAACGGCAGTACCTGCACCATCCATCGTATCGGAGATGATGTTATTGCCCCACCATGACGGCGCATTAGTATTCGACATACTGATTGCCAAGAAAATGATCATCGAAGCGATGGTGAGACCAAGGTCGAGACCTGCCGACACGGAATAGTTGTACTTGGCCCACCAGGCGAAATGACGACGTTTGATAACAAAGTTGAAAATGTATCCCACAACACAGTAGGAGGCAAAGTTGTACGGCGTGGCAGGCGGAATGTAGCCTGTACCGGAGAAGAAGACTGGCCAGTTCAGATAGCGTGCCATTGAATTTCGCTTCCATTTGACAACCAGCCAGGTGATGATTGGCAGGACGAATCCAATGACGAAGAAGAACAGTAGAGCATAGTATGTATTTCCTTGAGAAAATATACGCTTCGGTCCAATCACTCCCCAGATCACAGACGCGTTGAAAAATACCTTTGCGCCGGGGCAGGTAAAGTGAAGAGACTGGGTGCTGGAACACACATCACTAATGGATCCCAGCGACCAGTTCAAAGTTGCCACTTGCACAAGGCATGACCATAGCGAAGCAATCATCTGTGCCATAAACAACGTGCGCGGGTCGATCTTCATGTAATGGCCAAGCTTAAGATCGGAAGTGTACGTCAGTGCCTGATTCATGGTAATGTATCCATAGGTTTTGAACAGCATCATCGCCACCGGCTTTCCCGGAAGGATGTAACCAATTATAAACTCGGTGAGTACGTTGAGACCGACCTGCAAGTTGGTGATGGCCTGAATGATTCCGATCGGCACTGTCATAACAAGTGCTATCACAAGCGCGAGCACCAGCGCCCACACCGGGAACTCGGTGTTCCAAACCTCGATGCCGACAATAGCCACGGCCAGCGTAATCAGAAACATCACACCGTACCACCATTCGGGCGCTTCCTTGTAGCGCTTCATAAGCCTCATGTGGACATCCTCCGGGTCACTGCGGGATTTTCTCCAGTAGTAAACAATTTCTTTGCCGTGGAACAGGACTGCGTGCATGACGGTAGCGGTGATTGCCGCAAACGACATGCCGTACGATAATGCGAACGTGGTCGACAGAAACAGTGGCGAGTAAGTCTTGTAAGCAGCCTCGTCGAACGTGAACTCAGGCGTCAAGATTTTAGACACGTTGTACGTCTGCTGATATCGGTCATATGAAGACGAATCGGACATGGGCAAGTATTTGGCATACCATGCACCGCTGTAGTGCAACGCCGGCGTCACAATCCAAAACATGACCAAGATAGACAGGGCAATGTTAGCCGTGGCAAAAAAAGGCGGGATCAGAGGCGAGCCAATATAGGCGTTGATCTGGTTCCAATCAAACGTGATCGGAATCAACCCAAGTCCGGTCTGGGCACCGAAAACCTGATTGACGATAACGTTGTTGGGCTTGATCCACGTGGCAAAAGCAAAGTACGACAGAAACTGGGCAATAAACCCTGGGAACCAGTACCAGACGAATGACGCCGAGCATACGATGCCAAACAGAGCCAGTCGAGAGATGCGCCAGTTACCCACCGGGTGATTCACGTTTTCGTGGATGTTGGTTACGAAGGTCGTCGTGACCAGCGTCGCAGGCCAGATCATGGATGCTGGGTAAACAAGGATCCGGCGGAAGATACCGGCGATGGCCAAACCCATCATCTGGGTGCCGATCATGGTAACTATCTTGAACCCCCATCCATAGAACATGCCATAGAACTGCTCCATCGAAAGGAAGATGTCAGTAGCGTAAGCAACGCCGTTACCAAACGTAACATTAGCCATGATCACGATCAAGGTATGCTCTTTGATGTTAAACTTTCCAGGCACAAGTCGCTTGGGCATCACAAGATCCCAGGCCATACCAAGCGGCCATGCAATGATGGCAGCAACAAACGTGGAAATCGAGAACCTGTCATCTGTTAGCTAGCTTGCTACGCCATATATGCCATGGAGGAGGGGCTTACGTTGGCGAGTGAAGAGAGAAGAGAGTATTCAAAGAGGAACCGATGGTGGAGAGCACCATGCCAATAACCCACATGCGGGCGGTGTTGACAGGCATATCAAAATTGTCAGCGTTTGGAACCGCTGCTCTGACCTCAGGATAAGGAGAGTCCAGCTCCGATTCAGCGCTGGCATACTTCTCGTCCTTGTCGTTGATGGGGTCTTCGCTTGTCGGCATGTTAGGATCGAACGCAATATTGCGTGCCTTGAGGTCGTATTCATCAGCTGTCGCATTTTCGTACGACGTAGTATACGCGATAGCATCATCGACGTAGCTGGGGAGTTTCTTCTCCGTTTTGGCGTCGTCGTTCGAGATGCCGTCGTCGTGCACATGAACCATCTCTATGGAGCCATCTCTGGCGGCTTCCGTGTCGGCATACATTAGCGAAGCAGGCAAGTTCAGCAGACTTCAGATACAGACAGCTAGATGTATTCGTAAGAGCCAACAACCGGAAGCCAACAAACAGAGATAGCTCGAGAGGCTATGTTTCCCGTGCACGAGAGAGGCACCAGAGGCACGGGAGGCACAAAAGGTACACGAGGGCGAACCGCCCATCTTTTATGGGAGCTCGGGTAGAGCTGATCACCCACCTACATCATGTTTTATCTGCACGCGATCCACTCCGGCGAGCTTTTTTTTGGCTTTATGATTTCTTTATGTTTCACCTGGCCCGGGGCTGCTCGCTATCTTCAATGCCAGTTGAAGGCGATAATTTATCCGTCACTAGCAGTCGAGGCACTAAATGATAAGACATTTCCGGCAACTCTGAAACCCAAGTCTATCGATTCCGATGCACAAGTTAAGTTGTCGACAGCGCCAGACATCACGGTACGGCAACGCAAACGCGACTTGACAAGCATACCGCCAAAAAACAAAACACGAAACTCAAAAAGGCGCGCCCTTTTTTTTAAAAAATTAAGTAAGCTTCTCTGCATGAGCCGTCGAGAGATAAGACGACGCCTATGGGTAGAGCAGCGGGAGTAATGAACGCAGAATATGGATAGATTTTGGATAGTTTATCCGAGGCGAGACATTAACTAGCAGAGTTTGCGTTCAGCACAGACGCATGCCGTGTGTAGCAGTAGTTCGAGGTGTTCGTCCTGGCTGCGCGTTGAAAGGCGCCATGCCTGGCGGCACCAGCAAACGAGATGGAACAGGCATTGGCGGTGGCAGACGCCATGATTCTTAGTGTCTGTTTGTTACTCTTGGTGGCCCCGGTTTAAGAGTTCTAGAATGAAGATGCACACACCGACTTCCAGCGCAGACACGGTTCCTGGAGCAGAGCAGTAGTGCCTGGTCTCCGCCGATAGCCGATAACCGTTGCAGATCAGCGAGCAGCTAGCTGCAGCCCGAAAAGCCACCACGGCGGCCCGGGCATCCCCCTCCTCGGCCGGGCCGGACGGACCCGGTCATTGAAAACAAGCTTTTGTTGTGCAGCTGAGGCTCAAGACGGCGCCGCCGAACACTGCTGAACTGTTGAACGAGTGGTTAATCGCTATCTCTTTACAAGACCCGCCGAGCATGGCAAAAAGAAAAAGATGGTAATGGTGCAGACGGCCGGTTAGGAAGTGTTTGTTCGACAAGGGCACGAGCATTCATGGTCAGATGAAGGCTCGGTAATGGTGGCGCCGCCATGGCGCTGATGGGGGACAAGGCAGCCGAACCTGTCCTGCGCGGCTCGACGGGGAGGTAGTATAGTACTCCCGGTACCAGTGGGGTGAATAATAATCCATTAAAAGTAGAGGCCAGCAATAGATTAGCCAACGGATGCGGAACGGATTATTGATTGTGGGCCCAGACGACCGATTGGCGCGCTCAGTAATATACTCTGCGAATACGAATGTGTAAAGCATTTTTGAATCACTGGCTTGGAAGCGATACCAAAGCTAAAGTGGTGCCCGCAGCGGCTTAGCTTGCTTGGCGATGACAAGCAACACCAGAAGAACAGGAGAGTTTTCTAGATTAAAGACTTGCAGTCTTTTACAGTGTGCACGCTTGTCTGCGCGCTTACTTCTGTATTGGTACGTGCTGTCAACTCGTATGCTACCGATAAGCCAGTTCTCGTGGGAACAGTATTGAAATAGATGTCCCACCGTCAGATACTTTTCCCAGACAGTGACCAGTGTAATTCATGTTTGGTATAGTACATTTTGTTACTAAGATAATCTTAGACAAAGTTAAAAAAAAAAAGAAATAAAAAACAAATTCTGAGCGTTTAATACAAGAAACGGTAACCAGTGCTGGGGTCGATGCCATCGACCTCTTCACCACTCTCAAGCTTCTTGTTCAACTTGACTAACTGTGTTCTAAGCACGACAGCAGAAACAATACCAACAATAGCGAAAGCGATGCAAGCGCCAAATCCGGCATAGAAGTGAGGAGAAGCGCGAGCATAAAATAAGTATGGCACAAACACGTTAGGCAGGTTTCCTCCAATGTTTGCGCAAGCGACAGCAGCAGCAGCACGCTTAATCGGCGGTCGTTGCACAGTGTTGGTGAGCCATGCGAATCCAAGCGACCAACAGTTGTAAATTTGAAGCAGCAGCAGCATCGTGGCAACATATCTGGGGGCGGTCTTGGTAGTGGAGAATCCGATCACGAATCCTATCATCGAGAGCATAGGGCCCCATACCAAATGCCAAAACCGTTCGCCGGTTTCGTCGGAGTGATATGAATTGGCAATAGATGTAATTGCAACCAAGATCCACGGCGGCGTGGTAAGCAGGTACGTTTGTGCTTTGCCGTAGCCCAGCGACGCCACGATGGTAGGGCATACCGTGTTGATGCCGGCAGTGATGGCAAAACTAAACATCCTGGGAATGCAAGTAATCACTTTGTGGTCACGAGCTGCCATCGTGAATCCAATCATGGCAGTCTTGAATCGTCCTCCCTGAACATGATCATCCGACGTATCTTCGTCCGTCTTGCCAGCATCTTCAATCAGGCGAATGAGGCGACAAGACGCTGCTCTTTTGAGAGCCATCGGGTGTTGGCAGGCAATGATGGAAATATAGGGATCGAAATCAGAGCGAAAATACCGTGAGTGTACCCTCGATCCAGAACAGCCAACGCCAGGCCGCCAAGCCACGAACACCGTCTAGGCCTTCGAGTACGCCGTAAGCGATGATGCTAGAGAACGCTCAGGAGATCCGTGAACCGCAAACAAAGATGGCCGAGCGCTTGGCTATTTCTCGCTTGGTATACCAGCAAGACAAAAGAAATATACACCGGGGAAGAAAGCCGCCTCGGCGAAACCGATCAGGAAACGAATGCTAACAAGTCCCGCGTATGACGAAACAGCGGCAGTACAGGCCGAGAGCACACCCCAGATAGCCGTTGCTGTAGGAAGATAGATATTTGGGCGGCCGAATTTCTCAAGCATATGATTAGAAGGAATCTGCATGAGAATGTAGCCGACAAACAAAATAGACACGCAGGTCGTGTATTGGGTACCTGTCAAATGAGTATCCTCAATGAGAGTTCCCAGCTTGGCAGCAGCAATGTTGTTGCGGTCAAGGTAGCTAACATTGGCCAGTTCCACATATGGAAAGTAACGGAAATAATAAAGGAAGGCAAAAAAACACATACTAAAAAATGTAAATGATGATCACCACAGAAAGAATGGTGAAGTCGAGTTTCATCTTGAGCCGTCGCCCAAGCTGCGCTCTCTCTAGACTACCTTTTGGAGGCACAGTCACACCATCGAACTGGCCATCGTAGGCGCCAGGCTCGAGTGGTATGGCCTCGAACCCATCGATAGAAGGCCTCTTCTCTAGTTCAACCGACATTGTGGCTGCGATTATGTTGACAGATATTGTCAAAATCGTCCGTAAACGAACGCTAGCCACAAGACTCGTCCAGCCAGGCCAGGCCAAAGTATTTTTAGTTTTACATGTCCTCCTGAGCTGAACCACAATCGACCAGGTGCAAACCAGGCAAATATTATTATTTTCCACCCGGTCCACATGATGCCAGAATCATGCGGGATGATCACAATAAAAGCTTCCCTCTCTTCGAGACCACTAGGTTTTTCCGGGAATGGGAAGGCGCGAAATGCGGGAGGCGCTAGAACAATAGCCAGCGCCAGCCAGCCTAGAGAGAGAAATATCCGTCGCCTATCGCCGTCGTATTGTCGTATTGTCGTGTATCGGACGGTCCTGCTCCCCCGATTGTCTGGACGAAACAGGCGGGCCACCCGCTTGGCGCGTTTTGCCTTTCTTGTCTGGTACAAGCTTCGCCAAACTGCGCTGGCGTGCGGGATCAAGAAGGCGGGGTGGGGTGGGGGGGGGGGGA
>JAKTSU010000047.1:0-99855 GCA_030580395.1 Myxozyma nipponensis
ACCGGGGCTACACACGGCTCCGCTGTTGTTCAGTCCAAAATCCTTCTCTCTCCTAGTTAATTCTTAATAATCCTGCTACGTGATTATGTCAGGTTTTTTTTTTTTTTTTGTTTTTTTGTGTGTGTGTATAGTCTCCCCCCTCTTCTCGGCGTTTGCTCATAATTATGTTTACGATTGGTTTATTTTATGATGATTAGTGAAATACTAACTGTGATTACCAATTCTTCGCTGTAGACGAACTCAGTGCGAACACGTTCTTTCGCTATTACCACATGGCCGTCAGCTACCTCGCTTGCTCAGCGGTGACGTCGAACGCGGTGGTCTGCGGTCACGTACGGCCCAACCCACCATCGATGCTACCTTGGACGCCACCGTTGATGATAATAACTAGCCTCGATGCTCATGGTGCCGTCCGGCCGACGTCCAAAGCGTTCGTGACGATCGAGACGAGACACTCAGCGATGATAAGGTGACAGCTCGGGAGCCGCACTGCACGCGAACCCGAAAATACCCGAGGCAGCTGCGAACTGGCCCATCCGCACGACCATGTAAAAAAGCAGCCGGCCAAAGCACCACAACTACCAAGCCGGCCTTCTGCTGCTGATCTCGGTTGTCATACGTCAATTATTTTGCCGTCCGACTGCAGAATAACTCGCCCGCTTGCACCTGCTGCACCTGCTGCACCTGCTCGCAGAAGCGCAGCCATATCCTCGACCCCCACCAGGGCTTCAGGGCTATGACATCATCATCATTATCATCGAAGCCTCACCGCCGATGAGAGGTGGGCTTCACCCTTCGGCGAGCCCAACAAAATAGTGATTGTGGATATAAGAATTATTGCCGATTTGATAATCTCTCTCAGGTTTGCAAACCACAGGATTGCAAGCTACAGGTCGATCTGCAATCATGGCATCAACTACAGAATCATTTATGCAAAGCGGGAACTCAACGCCCGTATCTGCTACGGCACCGGCGCTGGACGTCAACCGGCCTCTGATGAGCCACATCGGCATGCCTGCGTCGGCGACTCCGTCCGAGATCTCGTCGTCGGCGTCGTCGCTGTACAACGATGCAGACCTTGCCGCAGTCTCGTCGTCAGAGGACGACGACGGGGAACAGCAGGGCGATTACGACGGGGGTTCGGCCACCGCCACTCCACGGTCCGGAGAGTACATCGCAAACGCGATGTCGCTGCCCAGCAGGCCCGAGTCGCGATCCAGCACCCTGTCAGGCTTATCCACCACCGCAGTCAAGGACGGCATCGAGGGAAGAAGACTGCATCACCATCAGCACAATCTGGTAACCCCGGTTGATCCCATCTCCGACAAAACCCTGCCGTCGCTGCCCCACGCGTTCCACGGCAAACACGATCCGGCCACGATCACATCGTCGACGTCGTCGTCTTCATCATCGTCCTCGTTCGCTCCAGTCGATCCACAAGGTCCAGCCGGGAGGATCAAGGGACTGGAAATGCCCGGCGATGTAAATTTTTGAACCGCCACGAGGGGGTTGCTGAATATGCGCATTCGGTTTTTTTTTATCGCCACATTATATTACTAGCTTGTAGGAGTTATGTCAATCGGGTTGATTTTTTGTTACCATCTATTATTCATGTCTGTGCCACGTAGAAAGCTTTTATATCACGAGCCCATCACGAAAACGCCCGCATGCGGAACGCGAGCTTCATATGAGCGTCCTCTAACGTAGATTTGAACAGCCGTGCGATACTCAGTTTCGGCGGTTGTCCAAACTGTTCGAACCCGACCCCATTTAGAGCCAGACTGGTATTGGTCGTCAACGTGTCTTCAACGTCGTCCTCGTCGTCCTCGTCGCCGGTGGGAAGGCTCTGGAGCAGGGTACACAGCTCCAGCAATGCTTCGGCGTTCTTCTCATGAATAATCCGGTTCCGAAACAGATCGAATAACGGCTCGCATATGCCATCCAGCAATTCACTAGTAGCTCAGTTAGCTCTCCTGCTGTTGGAATGCGTGTAGCCAGTTGTCAACTCACTATAACACATCTTCGCCTTCGACGAAAATGGCGTAAAACAGTTCCCGTTCGTCACTGCACACCGTTCGTACGTATGCAATCCCCTGTCGCGCCTATTTCGTCAGTCCTAGTTCCACTACAGAGATTTGAAGCAGTCTCCACCCACCAATTGTACAAGCTCCATGTTGGAGATCTTCATATCATTAACCCGCTTGACGACAATCGGCATGATCAACCGTCTGCGGGCGTTCATGTAGCATTTATAACAATCGTTGATCAAGCTGACGTACTCCTCGTGGCCCTCACACCGCATGTGGATCTCGGTCGTCAGTTTCTTCAGCAGCGGCGCGTCAACTCTGAACTTGGTGTAGAACAGTGCCGACTGGGTAGCGTCGGTCAGCGACTTGGCCTGGACCCTGGTCTGCATGTCGTTGGTGATGTCCCGGATCGAGTGCACGAAGTAGACCCGGATCAGCGTCAGCGCCCGGGTCATGCACTGCCGGAATCTCATCTGATACAAATCGACTCCGTTGAACGTAGGGTGCTGCTCAACGTAGTCAATGCACTGGTCCAGCGTGGCCAGCATAGCCCGGAACCCGTCCTCGGTCACGAACTCGATCCCGGGCGCGTTCAGCCGGCGCGTGAACTCCTCGAGCAGATTGAACGGCCGCAGGTGCGACTCAAGATCGGAAGCCAGCGTCTCGAGCCGTAGTTGCTCAACAGAAAGCTCGTCGCATGCGTTTTGGAACGTCGACGTTTGGCGCTTGACGGCGTCGAACCCGGACGCCAGGATATCCAATTGCTCCAGCGCCAGGTCGGCCCGGCGGATAAACACATCACACGACTCCTTATGCGACTGCGTCGTGTCGCGAAACTTTATGTAAATCAAGTCACTGGCATCCTGCAGCTCACTCTCGAGCAAATCGTAGATATCACCAAACTCAACCTCACACTCGTCGTCTTTGTTAACCAACGCCGACTCTTCCTGACGTGTAAACGGATACGTAACCAATCCAGCACCACCCCGGAAATCCCGATTTACCTCCTCTACCGCCGGTGCTGGTTTCTGTTTAGTCATTATGCCCGACATTGAATTTGTCCGCCGCAATGGCACTTCGTATTCCGGTATCTGATGAGATCTCGTAGAAACCGATTCTTCCGTCACGTTTGCCAATGACAGCCCATTGCTACCTGCAGCAGCAGCAGCAGCCTATGCCGTTAAACCTTCTTCACCCTTTCCACTTATTTCTTGCCTTGTACTAACCACCATCTGACTATGCTCAAGAGCTACGTCTTGCAGTATCGACTTTCGCCGCCGCCGCGGTGAATGTTTCGGTGGTTGTGGTGCATACTGCGACGGACTGACGTGGTATGCCCACTCGTCATACATTTTTGCCGACAGATTCCGACTAGCAAGGTATGTGTGTGTACCTGGTCGAGGTTTACTCGATTCGACGGAACTGCCTCGTCATGCACGGTGGTTTTGCTGCTTCCTGAATCGTGACTTTGGGCTTCAAAAAACAAGCCGACCCCTGGGCCCTCGAGAACCTCAAGCCGCGGCGGCGTAACTGCGACAGGCCCGAGAGCCTTGTCAAGTATATTATAGACAACGACGACAACTAAGTGAGCAGTGGTGGACAATTAAAGGCTGTATAACAGACATGTGTTTGCTGGTTTGAATCTTTCTCTTTTGGGGTATCCGGTATCATCTCGGAGTAAGTAGCGAGCGAGAGAGAACCAAAAAAAAAAGATATATACATCGATGGCAGGTACGCTACGTCGGTATGTTTCGACTGCGTTTCGGAATAGCAGTCGGTCGACTCTGGTGGAGCTTTTGAAATACGCATCGTTTGCAATGCTTGTTGCAGGCATGGCGTGGATCTTTGTCATGCCGCTGGACGGCCAGTTCAGGCGAACGTACATTTCTGAAAACGCGCTGCTGCCGGGCCAAGCGCTGGCGTATTTCGAAGGTATCGAGGAAAACGTCGTGAGAGCATTTCGTGAAGAGATCAGACTGCTGGACGGCAAAAGCGAGCTAGAGTAAGTTTGAGCAGTGGTAGTAAGTCTTGAAGACCGGGGGGGCACTAATCGGACTAGACGTGTGGATGCTGTCAAATCATGGCTCAACACAATCGGGTACAAACCGGCTTCAAACAGCTGGCGCGAGTCACACTACGACGACTACAAGAACGGCACGAACGTGTACGGCGTGCTGCATGCCCCGAGAGGCGACACCACCGAATCAATGGTTCTCTGCGCGCCGTGGATCAACAAGGACGGCGACCTGAACGAGGGCGGAGTGGCAGTGACGCTCGCGCTGGCACGGTACCTGGCCAAGTGGTCGCTGTGGTCAAAGGACATCATCATCCTGATTTCGTCAGACTCGACGTACGGACTGAGCTCCTGGGTGTCCGACTATCATCATACCTCGATGCCTGTGTCCAGCGGTTCGATCCAGGGTGCGCTTGTGCTCGACTTCCCAGGCCAAGCCGGCAGGTTTGATGCGCTGGAGATTGATTACACCGGCCTCAACGGCCAGCTACCGAACCTTGACTTGGTCAATACGCTGGTCGTGATCGCCGGCTATATGAACGTCAAGGTCACCGTGCACGGCTTGGCATCCGACAACGACTACTGGTCGCGTGCCCATATTTTGTTCAAAGGCATGGCCGACCAGGCACTTGCTGGGCTCTACCATGCCGGATCTGGGCATGATGCGTTCAGTGGATGGCGTATCGATGCCATAACCTTGCGTGGGTCGTTTTTAACTGACGGCCACGGCATGTACGACCAAATGCTGTACGGACGACTGGCAGAAGCCACGCTGCGGTCGATCAACAACTTGCTGGAGCATTTCCACCAGTCGTTCTTTTTCTATTTGATGCTATCTCCCGGCAAGTTTGTCAGCATTGGAACCTACCTGCCCAGTGCAATGCTGGTGGCAGCCAGCTACACCGTGAAAGGAATCTACTTGTGGTACAAGTCCAAGACCACCAACGGCAACAGCATTGATTTGACGGAATCCGTGAACGCATTTTTTGTGTTTGCCATCGCCGCCGGATCGTCGGTCGGGTCGTTCATTGTTGCCGCGTGGTTGCCGTTCGAGCTGTACGCGTCCGGCATGTACCTGTTTACCGCGGTGTCGGTGTGGATCCCGTTGATATTCAGATACGCCATGCCGGCCCAGTCGGCGTCGTTTGTCAACAAACTGCGGTCATACAGTCTTATTTACTTTGGTCTGGTGCTGACCACGCTTTCAACGCTTAATTTTTCCCTGGCACTTGGGTTCGGCACCATGCTGTCCCCGCTGGCCCAGCTTATCCCCGCCGCCGCTGCGTCTCGGCCAGATTCGAGCAAGCTGACGAGACTGATGTCGAAAGCTCTTTCGCTGATTGCTGTCACAGTTACCTCGCCGTTCATTCTCACCGTTATATTTGTACATTTCACCGCCGCCACGGTCGACAAAGACAGCTCGACGGACAGAGGGGTGTCGGAGATCATCAGCCAACTACTGACAATCCCGTCGCCGGACGCCGTCAACCTGATCCTGTCCACCGTGTTTTGGAACTGGCGCTTGCTCGGAGTATGGGGTTTTGTGCCGATTGTGTTTGTGGTGTGGATACCTGTCTGGGTTGTTGCTGCTGCTACCACATCAACCGGCTTGCGACTGCGACCGGTGGCGACGGCGGATTCAGTCTCAGATGCAAAGAAAAATGAGTGATATTTTATGTATGAGCATCAATGTATCTAAACCATTCTAAAAAAAATTAGATCTAAAATTTGTAACGAAGGAAGAGATCAAAAACACCGAAATGTACAAATGTAACGGGCTGCCAATAATAATAAAACTAAAATGTTTCCAAAGCCGACGCCAAACTGGCAACTTTATCCTTCTCATCCTTGAGAGCAGCATCGACCAGGCTTCTGTATCTAATTTGTCGTTCAGCCTGGTCAATGAAGATTTTGTACTTGACGTCCACCAGTTTGTTCTCCGAGTCGTTCGTGGACGGCCACACCACCGTGCCCGGGCCGGACATGTTTTCCATGATTTCCCACAGCGACACGGTTTGGCCGTCGGCGTCGTGTGAGGCAGCTTTGGCACCCAGCATCGCCGATCCGAGCACTACCGCGGCGTCAATGTATTTGGGGATCACGACCGGCATGCCGGTGCAGGTGGCCATGAGTGCCGTCAGGACGTTGTTCCGGCATTGACCGCCGGATAAGAAGATGCTGGTGATGCGATGGCCGCTGTCGTTTAACGTCGTGATGATGTGCTTGGTCTGGAGGCCGATGAATTCCATTGCTGCCAGGTACTCTGTCGCCAGCGCGTCCACGGTCACGTCCATCGACAGCCCCACGACAGAGCCTTTCATTCTCGAAGACGCGATCGGTGACCGGTTACCGTGCAGGTCACCGTAGAAGAAAAAGTGCTGGACGATATGCTCCAGCGTGGGGTAACCGTGCTCGGCCCTGATGGATTCGAGTCGGTTGTTCAAGAACTCAAACACGCTAACGCCGGCGGTTTTGGCCAGCCCGATTGCCTCCGGGTAGGCAGGATGGGTGGTCAGCACGTGGGCCAGAAGCGCTCCGGTGGCAGACTGGCCGCCTTCCGCCATCCAGTATCCGGGCAGCAGCACGTCTCGGTATGGACCCCACACGCCGGGCACAAACACCGAGCCGGGAGTCATGGCGAGGTGGCAGGTGGAGGTGCCGGCCACGGCGGCCAGCCGCTGAGTGGCAACTTGCAAATCGTCTTCACCGTCTCCCTCAACCGTGGCCCAGGCCGGGTCGTTGATCTTAGCGGCAATGGTGCCGATCCAGCCGGCATAGGCATCGATAACACCGCTGCCGACGGCGGTACCGGGCTCGAGACCGAGCTCGGCAGCCGACACTTGCGACAGGTTGCCGAGATACTCTCCGGCGGACAGGATGGTTCCGTTCTGGTTGAGCACACCGCCGATTCGCCGGAAGTTGTCTTCAACCAGCTCCGGCAGATCGATGGCGTTAAGGAAGTCGGCCGACCAGCCTTTCATGCTGCCGTCGACGCCGACCGGCACGTATCCCTGCTTGCACACGACCGAGCAGAACGACCTGGTCTCGGTGTTGGTGGCACGGTGGGTCAAGAAGTCTGCCAGGTCGTAGAACTTGCTGTCGTTGAACAGCGCCGGGTCCATGTGGGTCTTGAGCCACTTGACCTTGGGGATTTCCATCTCGATCGACATCCCGCCGCCGACGTACCGCAGCAGGTTGTGTTTGGTGGCGTTGATGGCGTCGGTCTCGTCCGGACACCGGTGGTCCATCCACAAGATCACGTTCTGGTCGTCGTCGGCGAAATTGGGACCGACCGCCACCGGTGCGTCCGACGATTCTCTCAGCACCACCAGCGAGCAGGTTCCGTCGAAGCCGAGTCCCTTGACGTCTGCCGGCGCGATACCGGAATCAGCAATAACTTTTTTCGTACAGTAGCAGCACGCCTGCCAGATATCGTTTGACGATTGATTCTGGGTTAAAACATCAGCCACGGCCGTCGTCATTCATTCGTTCGTTCGTGGCCATCAATCGGCCAGAAGTTGCCGCCGGGACAGTTTACTTACATAGAAATCAGGCTTGGGATTCCATTTTTTGATGTCTTTAGCAGCGATCGAGATGATTTCGCCTTTGCTGTCGATCAGGCACGCACGCGCACTGCCGGTGCCGACGTCGATGCCGATGTAGTAAGGCCCGGTTGAAGCGTGGCCAGTCATGCGGGAGTTGCGAATTCGGTTCCGGTACCAACACTGTGCAACTTGATCGGTCCAAGCACCTGTTAACTGTAACAAGTATGGGCTGGGTTAGCTAAACGTGCGAAACTTCAGACCACCCGTCTGTCTATATATATATATATATATATATATATATATATATGCCAAATACCCGGGGCGGCAGTCGTCGGTAGTGTCGACGACGACGACGACGCCTTGGCCTCTCTCCGCAATCGTGACGACGACGACGACCGGCTTCGGCAGGGCGTGAATAATAATAATAATAATCCCGCAGCGTATATTTCCGGATCGGGAGAGCCCGCCGCCCGGCCCGCAATCCACGTTTTGCAGCAGGAGGAGGGCGGGAGGGCCGGGGGGGCTCGTACTGTCGGGATTGGCGCTGGATTTAACCGAGCCGCTGGTGGCCGTCCGCGGGGTGTCGTACCGCAGTGACAGCACTTTGAAGCTCGGTGAATATCGGGCAGAGTTGCAAGCCGGGGGGGGGGAAGCTGCTGGCTGGTATTGATATTCTCCCGGTGTGTTCTTTCCGGAACTCCAACGTCCAATCTGTCTGCTCCTGTTGCTCCAGCTAAACTATCAGACGGGTCCTGCCGTATTCGCATATGTCACACATCAGGTAAGGGCTGTCGCATGTTGGTGGGAACAAACCCCTTCGCAAGTGCCACCCCCCCCCCCCGGGGGGGGCTACAAGCCCCTTCCTTGCTCTGCCCCCCGCTCTCCACGTGACCCCCGCGAGGGGAGCGCGGCGCGGCGCCGCGCCGCGTCGCCAGGCGCTGGCTCGTTCGCCAATGTCGAAGAAACACACAATCTTGCTAGGCGGCTTTATTTGCTAGGCCCGGCGGCGGCGGTGGGGGGGGGGGGCGTCTCGGCCGGGGCTGGTAAGAGCAAAATCTCTCTCGAGCAGCAACAACGGTGGTAAAGTATTTAAAGAGGCTGATGGTGGGGCCCACCACCGACTATGAACGTACTTTGTTTGTCGTCGTTGTCGCCCGCACGCAAATCAATTCATAGACTGCTAACATCTGCTGTCATGGCCCCCAAGAAAATTACCGAGCCCATCGACGTGTCCAAGCTGCGTCGATCGTCCCGCGCCAGACCGATGGCTACCGCCGTAGGCACTCCGCCAATGCCTGTCAAGAAGCAAAAAGTGAAGGCGGAGCCGGTCGTAACCAAGGAAGCTGCTGCTGCTGCTGCTGCTGCTGTGGATAAGAAAGAAGATGTAAACACCAAAGACGGCAACGACGAGATCAAGATTGGCGACGGTGCCCCCGACGTGACCATCAACGATCAAGATGGAACCGCGGTGGCGATCAAGTCCATCATCGATTCGACCGAGTTCGTCGTGATCTTCGCCTATCCCAAGGCTTCGACTCCGGGATGCACCAAACAGGCGTGTGGATTCCGTGACGTGTTCCCCAAGTTTGACACCGTCAAAGCCAAAGTGTTTGGATTGTCGGCTGACTCCGAATCCGCCCAGTTGAAGTTCAAGCAAAACCAAAAACTGCCGTACCAATTGTTGGCGGATACCAACTACGCACTAATCGAGCGTCTTGGTGCCAAAAAATCGCCAACCGGCGGAGTCGTACGATCGTACTGGGTGTTTCAATCCGGCAAACTGATCGTCAAGGTCGTCGGCGTCAAACCGGAAGAGTCGGTGCAAAAAGCTTTGGAGCAAGTCGTTGGCGCATGAATTCATTCTTATCTATTATCATCTAAAACTCCTTTTTATCATACAAACCAAACCAGCCCAAGACGAAATTTAACCGCGTCCATCTCAGTCACCATCTTGGTCGTCATCTTCATCGTCGACCTCGATGGCCTGCACGTTTCCAAAGAAATCCGTAATTTTGACATCCGACAGGTTCCGGTTATACAGATCCGTACGAACGCCAGCGTGAGAGTGAATCTGCACCGGATCGTATGAATCTACCAGGTCCTGCATCGTCAGCTGCGAGCCTTTGTCGACCTGTTCCAAAAACTCCAGGTTGTAGTACGTGAACCGGTCGATGACCGCCACGCCGACGTCACCGTCAGCATGGTGCGAGTACGACGACTCGTCCAGCTCGGATGACCCAATCGCCAAGATATTGGGGGAGTAGAACTTGGAGTACATGGTGTTGGCCTGGCAGGTGTCGATCATAAACAGCATCTCCCGGTACCGGTTGGTTTCCCACATCTGGGCCATCGCGTCAGCAATATCAAACGCACTGATCTCCTCGGCATCTTGGAACTTGAGAAACTCGTTGCCGCCATGCCCGGTCAGGTAGATGAATATGTTCGAGTTTTCGTCCGTACGCAGCCGCTTTGACCGAGGCGTCTTGGCCGGGTCGACCTTATCCGTCAGCACCCGCAAGAACGTGTCGACCGTGACCTCGTACCCGCGGTAGTCGACTTCAATGTTGTTCGAGTACAGATCCAATGCTCTGTCAGCGTTATTGTACACCGTGCCCGGGAACGCGTTTCGAGGGTTGCACGCCACGTCGTCGGCCAGCATGAGAATAATCTGCGAATCAGGAATCCCTAATCGCTTCACGGTGCGATACATGCTCAACACGTTGGCCAGGTGCCTATAATTGAACCAAAACCTCGACGTCGATACCAAAACGGCTTCCCCATTAGCATAAAATTCATAAAATTCAAACCAGATATTAACTCACCCCAGTTGTTCGTATGCCGGTTCGAGCCATCCGTGGTTCGTTGTTGATCAGCCAGAAACTGCTGCAGGACCTTCTCATCCAGCACCGCGTCGTGTTCTTTTGCAAATACCAGGCCGCATAAAGCAGTAACTACTACAGCAAGTAAGCATATCACCTTCATGGTCTCTATTGTCGCAACCTCCGGTCTGGTGGTGTTCAGAATCAGATTTCTAATCAGGATTTGAGATTCCCAAAAGCGCGCTTGCCGCCGGCTGGCCTGGCTGGCCCTGAAATCGGAATAGGAAGATGGGATATAGAATTTCGGTGCTGGGCGCCATCCATTTTACCTTCGTCTTACGAAGATAGTTCGACAACATTGCACAACTACGGCGGTACTTGCAGGAATGGGATCTGATTCGACTGGAGATGACGACCATGTACTCAAAGGGTTCTACGTTTTCTGCGACTACGTCAGCGCTGTGACGAAGTGCTCGCCCAATGTCAGTCCCCCTGCACCTGTGTTTAGTTGTTTAGTTGTTTAGTTGTTTATTCGATGGTTACTAACAGCTGCAGTCGATTGAGTACATAATGTGCGTTTCCAAGCAATCATTTTCTAAAGTTCACACCGATTCGTGGCAGACGCAAGACGACTCCGAGCCACTGAACTGTTCACAACATTTGCGACAACTGCGCAAGTGCATGCGGACAAATCTGAAAAAATGAAAATAACAAATAGAAGAAAAAATCTGTCGATGTGTACAATACGTTTCCGTTTTTCTCTTTCTTTCTCTCTTTTATCTGCTCTCTTTTAATGTATTGGTTGGAGTTCGCTTGGGTGTATATAGAGCATATATGAATTACATGGTGGTTAAAATATAGTTATGATTATCGCAACTTCTACCCAACTCCTATCAGTTAATCCACCGCACGCGCCGTCATGTTACACATCTCTAAAAGGAGCCAAGAATGATCGACTTAAGTATACTTTGCGAAGAAATTGTGCGTGAGCTCGACGGCAACAAACGTGGCAGCGTTAGCGGGGAACGATCTGGCGAGAGCGGGACCGAGACCAGGGAAGAACGCCTTGATGCCGCCTGCTTTGTAGATCTTGCGAGTAACTGCGGAGATCGTGGTGTGGGACTCGGCCGTCTGCAAGGTAGACTTGATTGTGTCCACCGGGAACACGCCGAGCCACATCGCCACGCCGGACATGCCGCCGGCGAACGAGATCGCCGCCAGCGACATGCTCTGGCCCGCTGGCGTGAGCTTCTCTTTGAGATACTCGTAAGTGGCAAAGTACAGAGCCGAACCGGGCCCGTCCCTGGCCAGGGTGGCTACCGATCCGCGGAACAACGACCGCACGCCGCCTTCCTTGTACAGCTGTCGAACGACATCGAACACGCCGGAGTATTTGGCATCGCCATGCTGGCCCTGCACCTGCAGCAGCACCTTGATTCTTTCAAACGGTGCTGCCACCGCCGTCATTGGAATCGCCGAGAAAAACCCTGCGGCAGATATCTGGGCAATCGAAAGATCACCGCCGGGCGGCACGCTCGACACCGACGACACAATCCGCTTGCCGAGATCGTAGCCCCAGAACGAGATGGCAAACATGGGGGTCACCCCAAGCAGCGGAGGTGTTACGCCTCTGTATACACCCTGAACCATTTATTAGCAACTGAGCACTAGCGAGTTTGGTCAGCCAGTAACACCTACCAGCAAGCCATCTCTGGCAACGGTCTTCTTGAGCACGTCGATTGCACCGGAATATACTCCCTTTTCAGCCGTCTGCATGCGGACCTTGATGAGATCGAACGGGTGCCCGACAATGACGGCACTGATGCCACCGACGCCGCCGGCGGCGAACGACTTGAGCTGGCCGACCAACGCCGAGTCTTTGTTCTCGCCCACGGCGGTCGTCGTCGTCGTCACCGTCGTCTTGACTTCTTTCAGCGCGTCTGTGATCTCAGCGGCGTCTGACATTGCTGCTGGTGGGGGGGGGGGGGTGGCCTGTGAAATAGTAACACTTATCTATGTGTCGGTGAAAGCGAACCTCTCTCTGACAAAAAACTAAAACCAAACAGGCTGGTTTAAATATATGTATTGGACCGTGGTTCCACCGGGATCCCGTAACTCGGCGCCGACTGCGACTTGCCTCGGCAAGCGTCTCTCGACTGACGTTGTGAATGTCTCCGCAAAAAAAAAAAAAAAAAAAAAATTAATGCTCGAGGAAGAGCAAGCCGCACGCTTTGATAGGCAAAGTGGAGAGAGAGATAGATGATGATGAAGCAGAAAAGCAGAGAAGCAGAGCCAATGCCTAGAGAGCAAGGAGATCTTGACGTTTAAATAGACTGGAAGTGAACGTAGCGTGCATAACGTGCTCAGAGCAGAAAGAGCTTACTCCGGCCGTGATTCGGCTCGGCATGGAGCTCTGGCCGGAGCGTCTCCCTCTTGTCCGGGGGGGGGGGGGATGCAGGCCTTCGTCCGCTGAGCCGGAAATGCATATCTACGATAGGCCCAATTTTGTCCAGGAGAAATGTCGACTACACTATACGGGCCCCAATTACCAGGTCACATAACTAGTATTAGTAGTAAACTAAAGTTCAGCTTGAACAAAACCGGCTTGTGCTCGCCGGCTCTGGCTCCAGAAGCTCACCCGTCTCCTCCTCCTCCTCCTCCTCCTCCTCCATTTGGGAGCAAAGAAAACTCGGTCCCGCGGATTTTTGCCATACGCTGGGACCGAAGCACAACCGAGGCAGAGCAGAGCCAGCAGCAGCAGCAGCAGCAGCAGCTTCATTTATTTGTCCCAGTAAATGGATATAGGTTCCTGTGATGGACGCGTCGAGGGATTTCAAGGTTAGTTGTTAGCATAGTATTTGCTGCTTGCCTATCGAAAACTCAAGCTGACCGGCATGCAGCGGACACGATACAATAACCATAACGGGAGTGGCCGAGGACGAGGCCGAGGATGGGGAGGAAGAGGAGGAGGAGGAGCAGGAGGAGGAGGACATTACAAAACAGGGTACTACGGTTACACGAGCGCTCCAGATCTGGTGAATGCTACTGAGGCTCTGAAAAACCCCTGGACCGAGCTCGAGTCGGCTCTTGCCATCGAGCACGACCAACCCGACATGATCGACGTGCAAGCACTGTGTAACGACGTGCCAATGGCACCGGGACTTTTGCTCAAAGACACCATCGAACCCGGCATGGCTGAAACTGACGAGTTTGCCCCCGGGATGGGTAGTCCTGGCGCGCATCGTGCTCAGGATGGCAATGACTTGGCAGAACCGGCCGCGGTTCTCAACGAAGATGAGATTGATCTTGATTTCGACATATAGCCAGAACACGGTGTAGCACCCCCCTCCCCCCCCTCAGATGTTGTCATAAGAGAGTATGCGCCTTTGCGTACACATTCAGCATGCTGCCTATGATCACCCGCCTCTCTCATAGTCAGGCCACGACATTTTGCAGACAGCAACCGGGACAAGACAAACTTGTGCCAAACGATGGTACTGGTGTAATTGATGGTCCACAGGATTCAAGGAAGCTACAAAATGATATGAATGTTTAGTTGCTAACTCGATTAACGGCAATAAATAATATGAACGAAGCCAGAACTCCTACTCTATAATACAATATAACATACAAATCCAGATATGGTACAGCGATGCATGACACGTCTCCCCGGGTGCCTCCCTTTCCTCAGTCTTCGGGTTCAATAATCTCAGGATAAATCTCCCTGGCCTTCTTGAACTCTTCCGGATATCTGGAGCTAGCCTTTTTCTTTAATGAGTCAACATGCCGTTGCACCCACTTCAGATCCTTCTGCACCTCTCGCACCGTCTTCATACCCTCGACAAACTGGGCCTTGACTTGCGATATTCGGTTCGAGGCAATCTCTTGCAACTGTTCCAGCTCCCTGGCTTTTGAATTCAGTAAGCCTGAACTCTGGGCTTGGACTGCCACCGCGCGATCCAGCGCCACTGCGTCGAATGCTTGTAGAATCTTGTCCGTCACGTATTCTGAGGCTGAAAAGTCTTCGTCCTCGTCGGGTATTGTCTCCGCATCTGATCCTGCATATGAAGACGTCGACGTGGTATCTCCGTCGCTGCCCAGCACGTTTATTCTTTCTTCACCACCGATCGTACTCGAGTCATCGCGGTCGCTGTCGCCGTAAGCCGTGCTGGTGCTGCTGCTGAGGTGGTCAAACACTGCCGCCGTCCCACCGCCGCCACCTCGACTTCCGAACGACACTATTGACGCGCTCTCTGCATTCAGCGGCGAGCCGGTGCCTGACAGATACGACGGCGAGCCTGACGATGGATCGCTCGGATCCAGATTAAGATCGACAGGCACGAACGGATACGAGAACGCTCGGGGCCGGCCGCAGAATGTGGTTGCCGCGATCGCAGGCGCCTTGTCAGGTAAAAGACTACCTATTCCTCGAGATTTCTCGCTCATCTTCACCCGTTCACTCCAGCCAAACCCAAGCCATGCAGGATCAACTTCCTCACAACTCTGGGATGTTCACGCCCAAAAGCCTTCTTTCTTCTTTGTGCTTTTGCATCCAAGTTTTAGGGCTGGCGGCGGCATTTGCATCGGGGCGGTAATTTACCCGGTTGAACAGCGGCTCGACGCTTTTTTGGCAAACCGCGAACGAAGAAAAATAATGGAAATCGCAGGAAATTGTTCAGTAGTCATTTTTGCCTCAAGACAGCTGTTGCGCTTTCCAAAACCGGCATTGACCTGGACTTGTTTGATATTCTGACTTGAAAGAAACACACCGGGGACTTAAAGTTGTTCCGGACTAAATGTCAAGCATGGACTTTTCCAAAGAAGAAGAAAAGATCCTTGGTCTCTGGAAAGAGTGGGATGCGTTCCAAACCAGTTTGAAGCAGTCTGAAGGCAAACCGCCATTCACTTTCTACGATGGTCCTCCATTTGCTACCGGTAAGCTAGCTTTGCTGAACAGTGCTGATCTTCTCAACTGGGCAGGTTGCTGACCGGTTCAAGGTACGCCTCATTATGGCCATCTTCTGTCCTCCACGATCAAGGTATGAATGAATTTTACAGGGCATGCGGGTGCTCTGCTCTCGCCAGGCCAGAGCCAGACTCGTGTTGCGCATTTTTTTTTTGCCAGGGCTGACCCAGCTAGGATGTTGTTCCTCGATACGCACACATGACAGGCCATTACGTCGAGCGTCGGTTCGGATGGGATACGCACGGTCTACCAGTAGAGCACGAGATTGACAAGAGTCTGGGAATTCGCGGTAAACAGGATGTCATGAAGATGGGTATCGAAAACTACAATGCCGAGTGTCGCAAAATTGTTATGCGTTTTGCGTCGGAATGGCGAACCACCATCGATAGATTAGGTCGCTGGATCGACTTTGACAATGACTACAAGACTCTTAACCCGACGTTTATGGAATCGGTTTGGTGGGTGTTTGGCCAGCTTTATGAGAAGGGTCAGGTCTACCGTGGGTTCAGAGTCATGCCATATTCTACTGGCCTCACCACTCCCCTATCAAATTTCGAGGCTCAGCAGAACTACAAGGATGTTCTCGACCCCGCCGTCACGATCGCGTTCCACCTGGTCAATGATCCCACCACTGACATTTTGGCGTGGACCACAACTCCATGGACACTGCCATCGAACCTGGCGGTCGCTGCCAACCCTGAGTTTGAGTACGTCAAGATCCACGACGAGAAGTCTGGTCGCAACTATATCTTACTGGAGTCGCTTTTGACAACCTTGTACAAGAACCCCAAAAAAGAGAAATTCAAAATTGTCGAAAAGATCAAGGGCAAGGAAATGGAGGGCTGGAAATACGAGCCTCTGTTCCCCTACTTCCACGATCAGTATAAAGATACCGCTTTCAGGGTTATCTGCGGCTCATATGTGTCTGCCGAGTCCGGTACCGGTCTTGTCCACCAAGCACCTGCTTATGGTGAGGAGGATTTTGCTCTTGCCGAGGCGAATGGGGTGATTTCCGAAAAGAATCCGCCACCAAGTCCTGTTGATGATAATGGATATTTTACTTCAGTTGTTCCTGATTTTGAAGGTATTTACTTCAAGGACGCTGACCGGAAAATCATCAAATATCTTAAGGACAAGGGAAATCTCGTTGTGGATGCCCAATTGATGCACTCGTATCCTTTCTGTTGGCGGTCTGATACGCCTTTAATGTATCGTGCGGTGCCGGCATGGTTTGTGCGTGTTAAGGAGATCGTTCCCAATATGCTGGATAACGTTGACAAGATGAGATGGGTGCCCAACGTGATCAAAGAGAAGCGGTTTGCAAACTGGATTGCCAACGCCCGCGACTGGAATATCTCCCGTAACCGGTACTGGGGTACGCCCATCCCATTATGGGTATCTGACGATATGGAGGAAGTAGTCGCTATCAGCTCCATCCAACAGCTCGAAGAACTATCCGGTGTAAGCAATATTACAGATCTGCATCGCGACAGTATTGACCATATCACTATCCCATCAAAATTGGGCAAAGGCGTTCTTCACCGAGTCGAAGAGGTCTTCGACTGCTGGTTCGAGTCTGGCAGTATGCCTTACGCTTCTGGGCATTACCCGTTCGAAAACAAGGATAAATTTGAAAGTGCCTTTCCGGCAGATTTTATTTCTGAAGGTCTTGACCAGACGCGGGGATGGTTTTACACGTTGCTTGTTTTAGGAACCCATTTGTTCAACACGTCGTCTTTCAAGAACTGCATCGTGACCGGTATCATCCTCGCCGCTGATGGTAAGAAAATGTCCAAGCGTCTCAAAAATTACCCGGATCCTGGTATCGTCATTGACAAGTACGGTTCTGATGCACTCCGATTGTACCTTATCAACTCGCCTGTATTGCGGGCAGAGACGCTCAGATTCAAGGAGGAAGGTGTCAAGGAAGTCGTGTCTAAAGTTTTGCTGCCATGGTGGAATTCGTACAAGTTCTGGGAGGGCCAAGTTGCTTTACTCAAGAAGACTTCCGACATTGATTTTGTGTACGATCCCAAAGCCAAGAGTGAAAATGTTATGGACAGGTGGATATTGGCATCACTGCAGACTCTTATTGGATATGTGCATCAAGAAATGTCCGAGTACCGTCTTTACACGGTTGTTCCTCGTCTGTTGAGCCTGATTGACGATATGACAAACTGGTACATTCGGTTTAACCGGCGACGTCTGAAGGGTGAATCCGGTACCGACGAAGCGGTTGTTGCGCTGAACACGTTGTTTGAAGTGTTGTTTACACTATGTCTTACTCTAGCTCCGTTCACGCCTTTCCTGACCGACAATATCTACCAGAGACTGCGGCCGTTTATCCCTACTGATTTGTTACCCAAGGATGCCCGATCAATTCACTTTTTGCCTTACCCGGTTGTCCGCGAAGAGCTCATTGACGACGCTACCGTTCGGGCGGTTACTAGAATGCAGAAGGTGATCGAACTTGGTCGCACGTTACGTGAGAAGAAGACGATTGGTCTCAAGATCCCTCTCAAGACCATGGTTATTATCCACAACGACGACCAATATCTGGACGACATCCGCGGCTTGAAGCAATACGTTGTTGAGGAGCTCAACATTCGCGACCTTGTGCTTACTTCGGACGAGGAAAAGTACGGCGTCGAGTACCGGGCCGAAGCTGACTGGCCCGTTCTGGGTAAGAAACTCAAGCGCGACGTGATGCGAGTCAAAAAGGCCTTGCCGCTTGTTTCCTCCGATGATGTCAAGGCGTACATCTCATCGGGAAAGCTTACGGTTGATGGAATCGATCTCGTCGAAGGCGATCTCCAGGTTATCCGTACCCTCAGTGAAGACGCTACCTCTCACGGTCACGATGTCAACTCCGATCAGGACGTGCTGATCGTTCTTGACACTACGATCTACCCAGAGCTCAAGACCGAGGGTCTGGCCAGAGAAATCATTAACCGGGTGCAACGACTGCGGAAGAAGGTTGGCCTAAATGCCACTGATGACGTCAGAGTGCAGTACAAGATCATCGAAGATAAAGCCAACCTGGCTGAAGTGTTTGAAGTCCACAACGCATTCTTGGAAAAGGCACTCCGTCGCCAGGTCGAAAAAATCCCTGATGCTGCTGCTGCTGCCGGCGACATATTAGCCGACGAAGAGCAAGTCATCCAGGACACTACGTTTGACCTGAGGTTGCTAAAACTTCAGTAATAGACAAATTCAATGCTCTGCTTTGACGCGGTAGTTTCAAAATAATAGCTCAATTGATGTATTCTAATATAAACATCCAATAATTCGGTTCGAGTTACAGTCTAAGCCCACGGATAAAATAACGATCTTCCGGGTCTCAGTAAGCAATCTAACCTTTAGCCACTGTCATCCGACACAACAGGTTTCTTGGACAGATCCAGCATTTTGCGCGGCGCTTTCGACGTTCCAAAAGAAATCTTACCAAGCGCACCTTCCACCGTAAGCTGGTCATGCTTGTGATGGTTCTTGGCGGTAGCAACAACCCGCTCTTGCATACGCTGCATGCTCTCCTGTTGCCGGCGTAAGCCATATCGTGACGATCGTCCGTACTCATTCAAGTACTTCTCCGCAATCTCAGAGCTGCTTGTCGGTGCCAGTTGTGGCTTATGAATAGCATTGTAGACCTGGTAATAAAAGTCATCTTCGTCATTGACTATGCTCTGAAGTTGAAGACGCGTGACATGATTCTTGTCGGACGACGTCATTAGACCATTATAGCGAGACAGCAGCATCTCATTCATCCTCTTGTCTGACTGAAGCTCTAGCTGTGCAGCTTGCTCAGGAGTCTCCTTGACCAAGTCGGCTTGGGGGCTTGCAATCAGCTTGGGCAGACCATCACGTTGCTGTGGTGGTAGCTGAGGTGTCACTATTTCACTTGGAACTGGACGAGCTAATGTACCCTCTTGGTTTACATTAACCTGGGGTACCGGTTCATTCAACCGTTGCTGCCGTTGCTGCTGCTGTTGTTGTTGCTGCTGCTGTTGTTGTTGCTGCTGCTGTTGCTGCTGCTGTTGTTGTTGCTGCTGCTGTTGCTGCTGCTGTTGCTGCTGTTGTTGTGACGGTTGTGCAGGTTGTGGAGGTGACTGCTGTAGCTGCTGCTCTCTCTGCTGCTGGAGATATTGCTGGTATTGCTGTTGCTGCTGCAATAGCTTGAAGTGCTCTATTCTCTGTCGATCATTTTGAAAAACCGGTGGCGAAAGAGGAAACGCCGGCATTTGTAGAGGAGGTGATCCAAATGGGGCGAATCCACCCATCGGTGGTGGTGGCAGGCCATACGGAAACATATACTGACCGCCAGCTTGACCCGATGGAGACATCACGCCGGGAGGAGGAGGTGGTGGTGGTGCACCAGACATAATCGGTGGTCGCGACTGATATACCGGCTGTTGCGGAGGTGACTGTAGCTGTCTTGACTTGGCAGCCGCGACTAACTCTGCCTCTACTTCCTCCAAACTCATGAACTTTCTCTGCTGCGGTGCCGGTTGAGGAGGCTGTTGTTGTGGTTGGTTACTATTTCCCCACAACGATGCCATCGGTTTCAAATCCGGAATATCAAAGCTGCTCTGTCCACTCTGGTCAACAGGATGACTGAGACCTGATGGAAAGCTGTTGTTATTTACTGTAGACGAGTATCCTTGACTGGAGAACGAGTCGTTTAGTACAGGCGTCGAGGTGCTTTGTCTAGATGCACCACCGTGACTTAAATCAAAATCTCTACCAACCGGATCCGCACCGGATCCAAACGTTTCATCGTTCATCTCATCAAAGCTTTGGTCAAGATCGTCTGCAAGTCCATCGTAGGCATCCTCTTGTGCGTCACTTCTAGCATCAGCACGATTCTAACCAAATCAAAGACGTCTACCACGTGTGCCCACCACATCACCCCGACAGTCAAGAAAAAAAAAGACTTCACGAATTTAACCTACCCATCGTCATAAGAATTTGAAGAAGGCTTCGCCGACGGATCGAATCCAAAAAATGACATTGTATCGCACAGTATCTCGCTGGCTGATAACCGTAAGCCTTCACTGCAAGTCTGGGGGGCTTTCTGCTGGTCGGTCTAGCAAAGAATCGTATCGTATCGGATGTTCGCAAGACAATTCGACACAGATGCTGTTTCAGAACAATCTTAAAAAGTTGATGAAGTCAATTCGAAGCGTCGCTTTTAGCCAAGCTATCCAGGATCCTCTTTACTGCTTTTTAGCCTGGTTGAACTGCTAGTTTTTTTTAACAGTACCACTCACTTGATTAGTGTAAGACAGAGCTCAAAGTCCCAACCTCGAAATAATTTTTGAAACCGGAGCCGGCTTCACACGATATTACAGATGACATTTGCTTGAGCAGTTGTTATTTCAGATATCAAGGGCATTCAGACTTACTGAGCAGTGTTTGGACCGGGATATCTAGCGTATCGACGTTTTATCTCTTAATGACGCGCGGTTTGTTGACATGACGTGTGCACCAACACAATTATGATCTCACGACCTCGAACGCTTGCCTGCAATGGCAGTATTCATTCATTGAGGCGCCCAAAATTAACTTGGAGAAGCGCATACTGCCGTCAATTTAGCTGTTGCACTAGGGCTTTGCAAAGCGAACCACAACCAGCCAACAAAGCACCAGAACGAGTAATATCCGCATCAGAAACGCCATCGACCCGGTTTGGACGATTACAACCCCAGAAGGAATTGTTTGATATCAGCCACGATGTTGAACTACGGAATTCGTTGCAAGATATCATTGTACTTCCTAGTTACGCGACTGGCAAGAAGCGGAACCCTCGTCGCCAATCCGAAAACCGGAAACTAGAGGAAGAGGAGACACGTTCATTAAATAAGCTCATTTCTTCGTTTACTACGTCACAGCCAGATGTTATACCACTATTGGATGCCGTGAACAGCTTAAAACCTGTGAAAAGCAGCTTAGCACGGGAAGATCTCGCCAGACTACGTTCTGATCTCTCACTCGGATTCAAGGCCGAGCAGCTTAAGCAGTTCGTAGCTCTGCACGATTCGAGTTTTCGTCCCAAGGCAAAGCGGTCGCTAGTGGAGTTTATTATAAAGAATATCTGGCACATCAAGCTGTCCAAGCTGCCAGAGAATGAAGAGCAGCATGTGACTTTGGACTACCCGCTAAGTCGCCGGCGAGATATTGTTATAGTGGCGACCAGTCAAGCAGAAATCTTGCAGAAATTTATACGGAGAGGGTCACAGATTTCATTCGACCACAAAAAACGGGTTCTGCATTTGACAGATACACCTTCAAGGGTTGGTGCCATGAAAAAGGCTCTAGATTTGATGTTGTCCAACGTACTAGAGACAACAATGGATCTGCAATTTTTTTCAAAACAGGATAAAGTAAGTCTTAAAGATATCCCTATGGACGACATATCTCAGCTGTGTCGTGGGTATATCGAGCCGATTGATAATTCGACGCTCTCAATCTCTTCGCTGGGACCCCGGGCCATTTTCTTTGCCCAGCGTCTGGTCATCTTATCTCTTAATCCTCATCGACGCGAGACCGTTCGCGTCCTTGTACCTACGTCGGCGAGTATCAGAGACAATACATTCATGGAAACGTACCATCATGGTAATGAATCTCTGCCATGGTATCTTGGATCTATGCCGCTCGAGCGGTTTACGACGGTGACGCACCGTTCGTCACCAAGTTCTGCCACAACCCCGTTGTTGGGCGATCCATCTAGAGACGGTTTGGACACTGAACTTGAGGTTTTAAATCCTGAGACCGTAAATAACATTTATGGCATTCGCAAATCTGCTGATGAAGACGAGGGATCTCTAAGCGCTATATTAGATGCACTCGATGACAAAGGTTGGGTTTCGTCACATAGCACTGCCAGTTCTCGCAAGGATACCGCGTCAGCAAGAGATATTTACGGTCTTTTAAAGCGATATGCTGAACCATATCCTTCAGTTCTTAATGTTGAAGGAGTCACGGCACGACCGTCTTCGATATCAGCTTCCTTCGGGGTCGCTTTACACAACAACTCTTCTGAGCCTTCGCGAAGCCGCGCAGTATTCCCTTACAAATTTTTGGAACAGTAAGTGTATTCTGAAAAACATGTATATTCGATACTTACCTCTGCAGTGCACCGCTATTTACTCGGCTGCTGGATAAGCATTCCCGATCCGACAGTCCAATTGAAAACAAATTACTCCGTCTAGTGCCAGCAAACGCTGCCACTGATCTAGGTCTTGCAAACGGTGTGAAAGTGCCGTCAAGCCATCTATCAGAAGATGACATCTGCAAACGATATGTCAAGCTGCTGTTTATGCCGTGTCCATTAGAGCAACCGGAAACATTCCAGTATTTGCCGTTGCTGGAAATGCTCATTCCTGCTGACAAAGATTGGCAAATCGATTACTCTCGCTCATCGTTGCGGGCAATCGAGACATCGGTCTCGACAGACTTGCTACTTCCATCACAAGCGGTTGATGTCCGGTTTTCGCGGAAAGATTACAGTTCACTGAATATACACCAATATCATGTTCAACTGTTTTTAGCCTCGGCGAGAGTGGCACTGGAGAAAAAGCTGATGCGAGTGCCACATAAGATGCACGTACTGATAGGCGAACGTGAAAAATCATTAGTCAAGGATAGACAAGCGGAGAATGAATCGTTGAAGGTGATATCGAACGCTGATATGACAGATCGGACATCGTCGTTGGCTACGTATATGTTCTACGGTCTAGAACAGTGCTCTGAACTATCGTTCGCTTACGACGAACATATTTTGACACACCGGGTGGTGGATGCTGGCGAGCTTGATGGGAGACGGATTGAAGTAAATCTCGGATTCAAGCCCAACCATGGACCAGTATCTGAGGGAGATCTTGCCAATCTAGTGACTACCAGTACTGATTTGGTTGCTAGTTTGCAGAAGGTGACAAAAGAGATTGTCAACAACAAGGAGTACGTCCCCGCCAGCGCTGACAAATGATGCTCACGTATCAAGACATTTTAAAATGGGCTAACAGGTTTACTGTAAATATTTAACTTCACTGAATACACCATTTCTCGAAACTATATACACTATCGCCACAAAATCAGAACGTAATACACTCACAAGCAACTGCCTGAAACAAACAAAACTGCTTCGAGCATCGCCAGTAGGGCACAGAATAATATACTAGGCCTGGCTATCGCTTATTTGATATACGTGATATAGCATCGCGAAGAATACTCTTTATTTCTCGGAAGTTCTGTGATAACAAATATAGCCCACCGTCCAATTTATTCAGTCAATCTTAATCGAACCGTAGATCTTTCTAACAAAAACGTAGCTCGACGCAAACCCAATCGTACCCGTCAAAACAAAGATCACGAACGAGATCAGCAAACTGTATCCGAGGTATAGTACATTACTGACGAATCCACCAAGGGACAGTTTTGAAACCCAGTACAGAATAGCGTGCATGAAGACAAATCCAGAACAAGCACCAGCAGTGAAAAAGCTTCGCCATTGCCAGTGATAGTTCTCGGAGCAAAGAATGAAGTAAACGATGATGATAGTGATCGTAGCACAAGTCAGGATCATGATGAAATAGCAAACAAACAAGAACCCAAACATGTAATAAACTTTGTGGAACCAGATCGAGTTCATAATAAAGTAAAGCTCAACAAAAATTGCGCCGAATGACAGGATTCCTGACAGAAACAAGCTCGGAGCTAACTTGAGATAGACAGGCTGTTCTGGGATTTGTCTGGGGATCTGATTTGTCCGTACGGGAGGATCAAGTGCAGGGGATTTGAATCCAAAGTATGAGCCAGCAGCTGACAGAGGTACTGAGATCAAGAACCAGATGGCAATAAGAGCAACCATAGTTCCAAACGGAACAGCACCCGACGACTCAGACGCGATAAGGAAGAAATTCAGGAAAAAGAAGGTAAGGAAAATGACTCCAGGAACCAACAGAGGCGTGGCAATAACGTTAAGCTTCCATTTGTCACCACCAAAAGTCTTGTACGTTCTAGCTGCAACATAGCCTCCGACGAACCCCAGCAAGGTGTACAATATGATCATCACTGTCGCAAGCGATCCTCGGCTAGACGGGGAGAGGAACCCAAATAGAGCAAAAACAATTGTGGCTCCGGTCATGACAAAAAGTTGAGCACCGCTACCTAGAAAAACAGACAAAAGAAGTGAGTTTTTGGGTGCTCTGAATACGTCGCCATGCACGAGCTTCCAACCAGAATCTTCCTGGACATCCTCGTCAAGATCAAGCTGATTGTAGCGAGAGATGTCCTTGTGCAGGCTGCGGAGAAGAATCATGCCAACCAGAACGGTCAGGAAAATCACAATGATGGACGAATTTACCAAAGAGAACCAATGAATTCGCGGATCGAACACGTGCAGATACTTATCCCATCTTGTAGCCCATACTGTATCAGAAGGAACCCAGGTCACTGAATAGGTAAACGTGACTTCCGTATTGGTATCTTTGTTGAGCATGAGCTTCTCAGAGACATCACAAGTCTGCACAGCACCACTGTCGTCGGTGACAGTTCTGCGAGAAGAAGGCTCTACCAAAACGCCAACAACACGGTATTTTCCACCTCTGGTTTGATGGTACTCGACCAAAATCTCGTAATGGTTACTGAGATATGGGTTCTTGTCTGCTTCAATAGTGCCGAGTTCAAAGCCGACCGAATAAAACTTTGTTTTGGTGACTTCGTCATACTTTGCGCGAGCAGCTGGCAGACCATCAATGAGCCAATTGATAGAGTAGTCGTGTCTGATTCTTCGGTTTACAAACTTTGCTGCTCTGGGTTCAAATGTTTGGCTGCAAAGAGTTTTGCAACTCTCATTCTTCATCATGCGAAGATCGAACGGCGAGTTGAAAATACGATCTCCAAACAATATTGATCCGAGAGACTCTGCCTGTTTCTCAGGTCCTACAATCAGGTTTGAGCATATGTGCGTAGTAGCAAGTCGCAATTGCTTACTTACCGTTTTGTGGTCTGCAAAAGTGGAAAGCTGGGTGATAGTCTAAACTTGTTAGTCAAGGTCAGTGTAAGGGATGATTGAGACAAAGCCGATCCATGATCTCCAGCTTGCATCAGCGAGAAAAGAATTTTTCTTTGCAACTTGAAAAAGAAAATAGTCTCTACTGCCGAAGCTGCCACGACCGTTGACATTGAACAATCACAGATCATGCAAACCCAATCCTGAATCACGCTGCACCCCCCGATAAACCAGGAGAATCACATACAATCATATGAGATCACGCTCTTCAAGTGCTGATCATCGGGATCCATAGCCGGAGTTAACCGATTGACAAGCAGCGGCACAGGATCATTTTCCTCATAGTCTGTCGGTGCAACACCGGGGAGATAAAAAGCGAACGCCGGTGACGACAGCAGAAACAGCTGCGCAACGACGACAGCCACAACACTGCGAATATTTAATTTAGTCGTCCGCATATTGCCAGATCCCGCACTACTTAGAGACTAGTTCCTTCTGGTATGATGGAGTCTGAAATCAAAATAAATATGGTACACTGCTCACGTAGCTTGTCCGGGGTCGGCTAGTAGTGATAACAGATCGTTGCGTCTTTGTGAAGCTGCACGGTCGTCGAAACCAAACGCAAACGTGTATTAGGGTTGTACAAACGGTCGTTGCTGCAGCCAGGGCGAGAAAATTGAGAGGCTACACTGGACACGAGAACGGCAATGCCACGAGGTTATAAGTCATGGCAAGGATATATAAAAATGACATGCCACTCCCTAGCTTGACTACGTGCATTGCTGAAATCGTATTGGTCCAAAGCGTTTAGCTCTGCTCAAGTATTCTCTACCCCCGTATAATTATCGAAGTCCCACAAGCAAGCAAGATATCTCTCAAGCTGTGCCAGCGTGACGCCCTATACTCTAATATTGAGTAAATAAACTCTAGTTCGAATTGATCGCAGTCAACCTTTACTACATGTAAACTCGTCTCTTTGCTTAGCATGCAAAGAAAAAAGCCTGCTGTCGCATACGCCAACGAACATGACCCCGGTCTCCGGCACGCGCAGCTAACAAGCATCAATCTGGAGAGTAATTATGAATTACGTCCAAAACCTGTAATAGCTGCCCAAAATCCAACGCAAGATGCCGGCTCAGGCCTGAATAAAGATTGAGCCGTAGTATAGCAGATCAGGCACGTCGTGCGGTAGGTGGTTTTGATACCAATGACCCCTGAGTTAAAGATCAATAAGTTGTCATCGCGCTCACTCCCGTCGACCCTACGTCTGTCTATGGCCAGCCAATTGCTCCTTTCCTTGTTGTCTATTACCTCATTGCTTCTTATTCTAGTGGCAAGCAAGATTTTGAGCGATCGTGTTGCATCAGGCACTACAAACTAGCAACTCGAATTGGAAAATGCTTGATCGGGCCATTCTTTATCGAATTTGCATCTCGCACAGTTTATCTGCATGGAACTCCAGAGTTTTCGAATTCTCTGTAATCCTTTTCCTAGCTGTCATCTATCCTAACACCTTTATACCAGCATCAATCTATGCACTGTTTCGCGCATTGGCTGCTATATTGATTGCACCTAAGATTGGAAAGTATGTGGACTCGCGTAATCGTCTAGTTGTGGTGAGACAATCGATCGGTAAGTTTCCTTGTCAGGTGTTAACTGGGTAGCAATGCTAACTGAATACCTTGAACTGTAGTATCTCAGCGGATAGCTGTAATTTTCTCGTGTGCACTGATATTCCTGATGATGACCGCTGAAGTTGGCCCCGCGTCGAGTCTATTAGTCAACGGCACATGTATAGCAGTCCTCGTTGTTGCTGCAGCTGTGGAGAAACTTGCCTCAGTAATGAATACTGTATCTGTGGAGAGAGATTGGGCAAGTACCACGAGCGCTTCATAGGTCGATCGACATATTCTAACTTGAGCAGGTTGTCGTTGTGACCCGATCAGATAGTGACGATCTTTCAAAGCTGAATGCGACCATGCGACAAATTGATCTATTCTGTAAAATGATGGGACCGCTTCTTGTCTCGCTGCTGATTGGGGCAACCGTTCGCGGCTCTGTTTTGACTGTGCTG
Source organism: Myxozyma nipponensis (assembly GCA_030580395.1). NCBI lineage: Eukaryota > Fungi > Ascomycota > Lipomycetes > Lipomycetales > Lipomycetaceae > Myxozyma > Myxozyma nipponensis. The sequence continues at coordinate 27,455 of JAKTSU010000047.1, forward strand.
GGTATGAGTGCGGTATCAATCTTTGTGGAGTACGTCTGCATTGCGAACGTCTACAGTATGGTACCGGAGCTCGCTACCAGACACTCTTCGTCAATGCCAGCCTCTGAATCTACTCGTCTATCTGAAGAGCAAGAAGCAAGGCCTATTGTTGCTGCTCAGTCTCCGTTGTCGATTTACATCCACCATCCTCAGTTTTTAGCGTCTCTGGCGCTGTCACTACTTTACATGACGGTACTCAGCTTCGGTGGACTATTTGTGACATATTTGTTTAGTATGAAGTACAGCGCTTATATAATTGGCTGTCTGCGAACGGTTTCCGTACTTTTCGAGCTGTCTGCGACCTGGATAAGTCCGCGGGTATCCAAGCGTTTCGGCCCGGTCAGAGGTGGGCTATATTTTATCAACTGGGAAGCAATATGCTGTATAATAGCCGCACTCGCTATATTTAGGTCGTCGCCGGATGATTTGGATGACGATTCAAAGTTCTTGGGCATTTTCACGTCCAAAAGCACTGCTGCTGTGGTGATTGCTGTGGTGTTTTCCAGGGTCGGATTGTGGGGATTCGATCTGTGCGCGCAGATGATAATTCAGGAAGGCGTGGAGGAAGAACATAGATCTACGTTTTCTTCGGTGGAGTCGTCGTTCCAGAATTTTTTTGAGCTTCTGTCGTTTGCTTCGACTATCGTGTTCAATAAAGCGGACTCATTTAAGTGGCCCGTCCTGATGTCAGCGCTTGCAGTCACCACGAGCGCACTTGTCTTTGCTAGATACCTGTACCGTGTTCGGGGTCATATTTTCCACGGTCTAAACTGGTACAGTGCCGGTTTTAAACGAGCTTCGATCGATTCCACTGAAGTTGAGCTGCTGGATGAATCGGAAATTTAACTTGGCACCTTGGCACCTATGAAGCTATTTTATTTGTCGTTGACGTAAAATCTCGTAATCTAGTTCATCAGCATGAACTGGCAATAAGATAGCTTTATCACGAGTATCACGTATTAACCTAGACTACGCCATATGACCCGTGCCTCATGGTAAGTGGGTAGAAAGCCTCCTGACACTCGCAGACCAGCAGGAAGGTTGCCTGCATAATGCTTTTCTCGTGAGTATATTTCACGCATACTCGCTTGAATTACACAGACTAGTATGGTCTGGTCCGGGCCGAAGCTGAAAATAAATTAGGTTCTACCTGCAGAAGCGTTAATCATCTCATTTTACGCGGCAATAGCCGACAAGTATATACTGGACCAGACGGCAACTTTTTTGCGCCGGCCCCACCGTGGTGCGCCACTCTATATCGGAGGATAAACGAAGCGCACCACATTTAGCCAAAACAGCTAGTACTTCGTCGAGCCTGTGTTTCTATCTATCTACCCATCCATCTATCCATCTATCTATCGACCTACCTAACTATTTATCTATCTACCTATCTATCGGCGCTGCTTTCCAGAGGCTGCAATGTGTTGCGGAAGGTCCGACCATTATTACATTATTACATCATTTCTTGCACACCGAGAGGGGACCTTCCTAATTTGATCACTTTCAAAAGAAACGACCCCCCCGACCACCCATCCTGTGGCAAGTTCTGACCCGATTAATGAGGTGAGCAACAAACCGGTGAGTCCCATATTCTCTGGACGCGATACTTCTCGGGACTGTAAATCAAGTTCAGACGTAGTCCATACTGAAGCTAGTGTTTATTGAGAATCATGAGCATTTGGAAAGTCATTGAGCCCAGCAGCATAGGTCTTAGACACTCAGCGGCGTTGAGCCCCCGCTCCGTTGTGCGCGATCGGTATAGTTATAAAACATATCCACTCAACGGTATGTAGAGGTCCGTCCCGTAGCATTAGAAAGATCAGATCTGTGTGTATGGACTGGCAAAAAAATCTGTCGCTGGGCTAAATTCAAACCGGCAAGACTGGGGTTGCCAGCCTATTGCAAAAAGTGGTGCTAGTCAAAGATCCGTGCAGAGCGCTGGCTCACTTGCAACGCCTTTTGTGACTGCGCAAAGCGCAAAAAAATTGCAGCTACATTACTGGAGCCAGGCTTCGTATCAGTACTCAATTTGGTTGATTAGTCGCGTTCGTGGCCGCCGTCGTCGTCGTTCGCAGACCGTCATGCATGGCATGGCTGGCGTCGTTGACGCTCTCCTGAGAACTTCGACATTGGCCTGACCCGGAGCAGCTGAGATGGGACGAAGATCAAGAGCCGCACAAAATCGCACCCCACCGCTCCCAGCCGGGTCGGAGTGCAGGTGCTGCAGCCAAAACGGCGTGCGAACGACAGACAAACAAGACCGGACTGACTGTTGATCGGACTGCTGTGTAACTTTTGGCGGCAAAGCGCAGCCCGTCTTCACCAAGTCAAGCTGTCATATAAGCACCGCGAGGCACACCGAAAGCTTGAATGACCGACAATCACTGCTGTCTGGTCCTGTCTCGTCATTGTCTCTCCTGGTGACGTCGCTACGTCTGGAACGGTCCCTCTCTGCTCAGCTCAAGGTCGACGACCGCCTGTCACACACAGATCATCAATTCCCTCCCGAGGATATACCACTGGATGCTTTCTGTGGCTACGTTCCGCCTGCACAACGTCAGGGAGCTGCTGCGCCCTCGGAGGTTGAGCTCGGCAGCTCCAGCATTTGTTCTCGTTGTGGTCGTATTGGTATTGCTGGTGACATCGTATCCAACGCAAAAAAATACTGTTAGCCCTGCTGCCACTGCCGTTTCGGTGCCGACGACCCAGGTCGCTCCAGTTCTCTTCAAGCAAACTGTGCCCGGGATTGAACCGATCCTTGCATCTGACTCGTATGATGGTCTTGGATCATGCTCCAAATTTTCTTCGTCGACCGATAAGGCCACGCTTCTTCACTCGGTCTATTCAAACGAGCTTCAATCGTCACGGGTGAGGTTCCACGGGCCCGATAGGTTTAATCCCAACATACTACCGCTCCCACCTGGCTCTGAATATGAGTACATCGGGTTTGTACGGTACGGCAAAAACGAAGTGCATGAAGTGCACTGGTGTCTGTTAAAATGGAAGATCAGTCCTGTGACTGAGCGCAAGCAGCTCGAGTGTGCTTCGCCAATCAAGAAACTGCCACTTCCTCACTTTAAACCTCAGCCGGACAATTGCAAGCGTGTCAAGTTTCTCGAACTGGATCAGGGAATTCTTGATCCCCGCGTTTACTATTCGCCATTTGGCGAGCCTCTGATGATGTTTGGCTCAAACTCACATACCGCGTGCTTGGGCATGTATCTTATAGATCTGCGAGCGCTTGTTCCGGAGTTGGGCGACCTTCTAGGTCTGAAAAATGTTCCAGTTAGGTATGATACATTTACCGAACTCCAGGGTCCACCTCCGGAACAAGAAATCTCAAAAAACTGGTTTACCATTTATGACGAGACCAATCAGGCATATCTACACCACGACATGTATCCGCAGACCATTACAAAGATTGGGACTGCGCGATGGAACATTGCTGACGTTGGGCTTAACTGCATTGCTGCTCTTGCTGCGAACCAGGAGGGAATCAAAATTCATCAAGCTACCAATGCCCTGAGGTTAACACTGTGCGAATTTCCATGTACTCCTACTCTCGAAAACACAGTCCTAGTTTCGATCGTGCATGCCAAGCACGTGAAAGAAATGGATATCGTGTACCGTCGATACTTGGTTGTAATGAATACGACAGCTCCATTTAATATCATAGGCCGCTCGAAAAATTTGATATACGCCGGGACTGATGAATACCACATGATTTACACTATTTCACTAGCCTGGGACACCACTATGCGTGACAGAAAGTCTTGGGCAGAGTATGATGTTCCTTCGTCTCGGACAAACGAACATTCTTATCATGCCGCGGCTGCAAATGTGGCTGGTGTTCCCCATTTCAAGCGTGACGCCCTTGCTCAGCCCTTAGCCGAGCCAGTGGCAGCGGATTTCAATGGTCTCAAACCTCCTCCCGAAGCTAAATGGGTCAAGATTTCTGATGTCAAAAATCTGCAACGCATGCCTACACAGTACCGTAACACACTTGCTTCAGATTACATTCACGGCTGGATTGACGATGTGGTGATGATTAATTTTGGTATTCGCGACAGTGATGCAGGCGTAATCCATGTCAGCGCTCGGCAGCTCATGGACTGTCTTATAGTTTGCAATACTGCCCGACAATACAATCCTGGTGCGTACCAAAATGCTCATGCCGCTTTCTAAGCTGTCAGGGTAGAAGCATGAGAGAGAATAGGTAATGACAGAACTGTTTTGCTAGCATTTGTCTCTGTGTTAGCAGGAAGCTGGAATTTGTTAACTATGTACATAAGGGCCTTATATAGATTATAATCTTATTATAAATTCATATATCTATGTCTGGACTGGATGTGCTTCAAGTCCATTTGTCCTCAAGCAGCGCAGGCCCAAGCAGGTCTTGATTGCCTTAATTCGGTTCAGGACCTCAACACGATGGTCATGTGACATGTGCCAATTCGTGGTGACGCAAGTCGAGCCTGTATATCGTCACATCCAAGCCAACCAGTCTATGTCCTCAGCTGGCGACAGTCTTGTGGTATTATTTGTAAGGTACACACATCCACTGACTTAGTTCAGAGTAATGGCGGTGACAATTTCGTATACCACTACCATATTTGTGGTTGGCATGCTGTTGTCCGGGGCAGCCAACTCTCTCCTAACGAAGTATCAGGACAATCAATGCGTGCTCAATTGTGATCAACCGGCAACAGAACGTCGTTATTTTGAGCAACCTGTGATTCAGACTTTTCAGATGTTTATTGGCGAGGCACTATGCTGGTCAATCGTTTTTGGCGAGATATTGTACAAGCAGTACCATCAATCTTCCGACAGTCCAATTACGCTTCCTTCAGATGTTGACGAAAACTCTGCTGACGAGCCGGATCTTCTGATCTCTACTGATACAAATATGTCCTTATTAGCTACTTCTGTGTCTAATACGTCCCAATCGCGAGCACCTCAGTTAGATAGTTATAAGATCCTCGGCTTGTCTGTTCCCGCGTTCTGCGACATCTGTGGAACCACGTTGATGAACGTTGGCCTGATGTTTACGCCGGTATCAATCTATCAAATGACCCGAGGTGCATTAGTTCTATTCGTTGGTCTATTTTCGGTGATATTCCTAAAACGACGGCTCGAGTTACGACAGTGGGCCGGTCTTGGTGCTGTCGTACTTGGAGTCTTTATGGTCGGCCTGTCGGGCACGATCTACGCACCAGATGTTGACGAGAACGATGGCAGTGACAGTTCACGAGCGCCAAACACATTTCTACAGGTTGCTTTTGGAGTTTTCATCATTGCTCTTGCCCAGATATTCACTGCTACTCAATTCGTATACGAGGAGCATCTCCTTCGCGACTATCACCTCGACTCAATTCGCGTCGTCGGATGGGAGGGATTTTTTGGACTAGCTCTTACTGCTTTGATAATGGTTCTTTCGTATGCATTCGTTGGCCATACTGAGGCTTCACATGGTGGATATTTCGACATCCCGACTGGAGTCTACCAGATTTTTACCTCAAAGTCGATTTTTCTGTCCTCAATTCTAATTATGTTTTCCATCTCGATGTTTAACTTCTTCGGAGTGAGCGTGACCCAACGGATATCAGCTACGAGCCGTTCAACTATTGACAATTCTCGGACAATCCTGATTTGGATCATTTCCATCTCGCTCGGCTGGGAGGAGTTTAAGGCATTACAGCTTTTTGGATTCACGTTGGTCGTATACGGTACTCTTGTGTTTAACGGCATCATTTCACCGTATATCTTTCGCGAGTTTGAAACTGGCAGAATCCGTTTGAACGATGACAACGGTGATGCTTGAACAGAAGCAGACGAAGAGGGGTTGGAGAATGTATGCATAATAGGTCTCTTATCATGGAGTGGTTTTTAAGGTTCGAAGTATAGGCTATGACTTTCATTTAATTATAATCTGTTCAAAAACTACACAGTCAATTCGGGCAGTTTATAAACAATTTTATATGCCTAGTCACGTATCGAATCATGGCGAGTAATTTAAAACGTCCACTTTTCGTCAGCTGATTCGATTGCCCATTTGAATTTGTCACGAAGCGTCTTGGAGAACAATTTCTCGATTGGTACACCGTACTTCTTGGAGAACATCACCGTAAGGCGCGGGTCAATGTAATTGATTTTACTGGTGGTGAGAGCCACAGTAGAGTTGTCCTCTTTGTCCTTGAGCTGCAAGCCGACGTTGACGATACGTTCGTTGAGAGTTTCTACTTGAGCTTTGAGCTTCTCAACAGTCGCACCACTCTTGGCTTCGACTTTGCCAGTCTTGAGCTCTTTTTTCATCTCTTTCTCGCGATCTGCGACGACTTTAAGTCGCTCCATCAGCTCCGATTTGGGCATTTCCTTCTCTTTGCCCTCTCTGAGTTTTTCGTTGTCTTTGACAAATTTCTTCTCAATCTTCTCCCTCTCACGGCTAATAATTGCCGAATTGAGACGCTCGATAGTTTCGTCATCGAGTTCGGCATCACGTTCAAAGTATTCAGGATTCTTCTTTTTAAGCTTGGGTTCGAGCCCTGCAATCATCTGCTTGGTACGAAGTCTCTGCAATTTGATCTCTAGGATTTTGTCCTCGATCTTGCCCACCGTTTGCTCATGCGATTTCGACACTGTGCGCTGATGATTACACAGAATTGCAACTGCCCTGTTGGCAGCATTATAAGCAACAAACTTCTCATTGACGGTGCCCGTATTCGGAATGAGAGCCATCTGATTTTGCATGGTGATGGACGCATTATAAGTACGAAAGACTTTAGCCGTGAGTCCCGGCATGTAGTTCTGCAGGTGCTTGTTAAGAATCGATGGGTCCAAGCGATCAAAAATATCGTCACCGTCTGTTTTTGGCGCACGTTTGAAAATCTTCAGGTTCTTGTACACCTGGTGGGACACCGTGACTTCCTGATGAAATCGGATTGAATCTTTACCCAAAAAGTCAAACACCACAACATTATCTGGTTTGAACGATATATGTTCGTAACGAAGGGAGCAGCAACCAACCGTGTCGGCTTCGTCCTCTCCCTTTTCTCCACCTGCACGAAGTGCAAGGACGTCGATCAAATACATGGCCGTAGCACGCTGTCTCTTGGCCATAACCTCATCCTTAAGCTCACGAGTATAGTCTTTGCGAATATGCTCGATGTGCTTCTTGAGTTCACGAGCCTTTTCAAATTTCTTGAAATCAGACATTCCCTTGAGAGAGCTGTTGGCAGCAAGCATTACATATTTCACATTCCCGTTTATGTTTTCTTTCCAGGTAGCTAGCCAAGTCACCGTATTATCATGCTTAATCTCTGCCCAGTTCTGACCAGCGGGGGGCTCTGGAAAGACCGCCTCCTTACCAATATTGATCGTGACCTGCTCCGGTTTCACTCGGGCTTTCAGCTTACCGGTTTTTGGGTGAGCTCCGCGACCTCTAAAAAGGCCAGGGGGCTCAATGCGAAAGTTTCCGACAAGCTCCTTGCGACCATCAAGATAGCAGACCTTGTACTTTTCTTCGAACTTATCTTTTTCTTCCTTCAGTTTTTTTTTCTCGGCTGTGGTCATTGCCTTTTTCGCCAGGCGTACTTTTTCAAAATGATTGAACATGTCGGTAAAGTCGCACTTCTCGAACTCGGTTATCGCCGGACCCGAGTAGTTAGACTCTTTTAAGACGCGTTGGAAATCTTCGAAAAAATTCTTCGTAAACGTAGGATTCCGAGCATGCTCGGTTTCAATCATGGCACCAAAAAAGCCCGCCACCTCTTCTGCTTCGGCGGGAAGATCAACAGGCTTACCGCCATATTTCAATTTCACATGTTTCGGCAACGGCTCATAAGGCGGCGGAAACACGACCCCGTTGTGCTGCAGGGTAGTCCATTTAACAGACCCGTCGTTCTCCTCCGCTTCCCACCAGCGATAGAGTTCTTCTTCCTCCTCATCCTTGGTCTTCGCCGTGTCATCCGCTTCACTTTTGATAGCCCTTTTGAGGCCAGCTTTCTTAGCTGTCGCAGCCGACTTACCATTGGTGGCCTCTGTTTTAACATTCGTCTTTTCGGTCGCGCTGACTTTAACCTTCTTGGCTTTGGACACCCCATTCTCCATCTTTATTTTATGAGACGAAGCCTCTTTCTTGATATTGACGGATCCGTTCGTTTTCGCCGCCTTTGGGCGCTTGATCTAATCCAAAGTGTCAACAAACCTCAACAACATTGATTAGAGCAAATGTGTTTGAACTCACAACAATGGCATCTGACTCTGAGTCAGACGACAAAGTCTCAGCGTATTTTACTTCAGGCTTCCGCTTTCGAGCTATGAGATTAGCCGTGCATTCTTACAAACCACTTCCTTCAGTCGAGGCACAGATGAAGAACCAAGTATAGATAAAAATACGCGCAGAACCGCAACAAGATCGATTGCCTCCATGAAACGACGCCAATTCCAGCGGTTATAAGAAAAGCGCCATATCTGGTACGATTCTTTGCTCCTGATCGTGCACGACGTTTGTCGAAAAATGATACTTACTCGACGCGTCGGCCATTGTTATAACACGTAGCAAAAATCGATCTGAAAGGACGACAATATACTAAGACTGCAACCGCCCAGCTTCCCTTATACGGGAAAAAATCAATAATGATACAGCAACACCAGGAAAAGTTCTACGTTATATTTTCTCCACTCGACCCAATTGAGATAAACGAGCGTCGCGTAGAAAAGTCTTATGTTTTATTGTAGATCCGCGTGTGGCATTAACAAATACATGTGCGACAACGACGCTAGGCGAGTCGGGCGAACTGACAAAAAAAACGCATATCCGTAACGAGTTTTCGCGGTTATGGACTAAGCCTCTGCTGAGGTATACGTGCTTCAAATACAAGGCGACTATTATTCAAACGTAAGGTACTCGTATCATTAAGTCCTTCACTCACTACGCGAAGGCTATGCTACGTTTGCATTAGCACGTCGGTTCTTTCATTAAACATATATTATAGAGGCATGCATGTTAATAATTAGATACTGTATGATACAATATGTACATATGGCTTGCATAATCAAGACTGTGAGGAGGATTTTGTCTTGAACTCTCTGTTATGCGTTCGACGGACGCTCTGCTTTTCAAAATATATCCTAGTTGGAATTACGAATCTCTTCTAGTCGCGGATAAAGAGATGCGGCTAATTTTTTGATCGATGAGTCTGAAGTCGTAGACGAGTAGTGCCTAAGACTTTGCATAATAGAATCAAGCATGTTCCTGTTTGTGTCACTGCGTAAGACTAAGCCCAAACCATTGTTGAGAATCCCCACAATAAGAATCATGTATGCCTTCTTCATCTCGTTTTGATTTATCTCTTCGTCCGTAGAGCCTTCCGCGGATATGCTCAGTGAATAGAATACACGGTTGAGCAGTGGCGAAAGCAATTGATCGAGCATCTTGGCTAAGCCCTGTTGTCCCTTAAACGTATGGAGCAGCTGTCCAACAAAGGACATAAAATCAGTTAGCTCAAGCGTGGTGCTCTCAGACAACAGATTACCAAGAAGTACAGGTATCTCTGGCAATATTTGTAGGCCAAGGATAGGCACCATCCGAGCAAATGCAAATCTGCTGGCTTCTCTGACCACATCCACTTTCGCCAATGTCTGAAGGGTGACTAGAATCGCACTAGAAGCCAGCAAGAACTGCTGTTTGACTTCATCGGTGATTTGTTTGCCACCGTCAATGACGCCTCTCGCAAACGTGCCAATCGCCATGATATCATGATGAATCTGCAATGCCCTCTGCACGTCCTGTGGTGCTTGTAACAAGTTTACCTCCATATCCTGGAAAATCGGCTCCAGTATCCTCTTAATCAGATTAGCTTGCTTATCGTCCGAGACAGCCTGTACCGACACAAGGATACCTGCGACCTCAAAAAGATTAAGTCTACTCTCAAATACTGACTCATCGCCGATTGCATCAGAAGACATATCACTATCATTGTCTTTCTCTCGAGGCAACTCGGCCTTTATGACCAATAAATCTGCCATTGCGTTTAGCGCCGTTTCGGCAATATCTCCCACGAACCTCTTTAACGATTTGATAAAGCGGTGGAAAAGGTACCATGATCGAACTTGTACCTGAATTATGGGACTATGCAAACCGATAGACGATACAAAGACCTCCAGCATACGAGGGATCAACTGCAACTGCGGCTCAAAAAACTTTGTATTTTTGACCAGCAGCTCCATGTACTGCAGGTGAATAGCGGGATGTCCGTATGCAAGTACATTCGAGTTTGCCATTTGCAACAGCATGCTATTTAAAATTTCAACCGATTTGGTCGTGGCCCCGTCGCTTCTCAATGAAAGAGCACCAGCGTTTCGCAAACCGTCAGTATATGCTCCCAGCTCGAACAATCCGACTTCTACATCACGCCAATCAGATTTTGATCCGTCAAGACTTTCGCTTACAACCCGTGAAATCATGTCCATGAACAAATCTGCGTCGATGGCTGCAACCGCGTCTTGAAACAACCGCAATCTAGAGCGAAGCTCAATAAACTCGTTCTCTGAGTCATCGGCTCCATCACTGTGCCAATCCATAGATTCGTCGTACTTCGCTTTTATTATAACCGTTTTGAGAATCGAAGTCAGAGTTTCTGATCGTGCTGGTGTGAGAGGAGCACCACGCTTTGTTAACTTCCGTATCAAAGACAGGTAATCAGCAATTGTGGGGAAAACTTCGGACGAGGTGTCGTCATATTCATTAGCAAGAAAACTGATGATAAAGGGGAAGAGACGTTGCAAAATCGTTTCGGACCTCTCTTTCAGCGAATCATCAGTATCATCATCCAGTATTTTGATCAAGTCTGTGCCGACTACGTTCACCAGCTTGGCAACTCTCTCAGTGAACTCGACATCATCGCTGACATGTAGTCTTCCAATTGTTTGTGGCAAATCGAGTAGAGATATGAGTTCCAGTTTATCGGCAGGTTTCATTTTCTTTGCAATTATTTCCGATAATGTGTCACAAGCTGTAGTCTGTAATGCCTTGTTGTCAAGCAACCCGAAAATAGCACTCATAAATTCGGGAGTAACTATCAGTCCTATATCAATCCACGAAACCCATGCTCCGATAACTCGAAGACAGTTCTCGGCAATAGTGTACCCTTCTTCAACTCTCATGTACTGCATTAGAACCTGCCTCCAAACGGCGGTCAATTTGACCATGTCATGTGTCCGAATAGCGTCTTTAATCACGGAATTGCGTTTGCCAAGTTCCGTTGAACGGATAATAAGAGTATCAGCAATCTCTTCGTGTATCGAAAGTAAGACACGAAGAAACAAATCAACACCGTAAAGATTCCCAAACTCTGCGACGGACGTGTGACAATTTTGTAGAAAGTCATCAAAAAATGACGGCCATGCTGCGGGGTATGTAATTAAAAAAACATATGTGATTGTTTGTGCAAGTTTATTACGCATATCTATACGTTAGTGAGAAAACTGCCGCTAAAGAATGTCATTTGGAGAAAAACATACAGGCTTGATCTGCTAGTTCTTTGGCATCAGGTCCATATTCTCGTCGAACATAGCCAAAAACTGCAGTTTTTATGCCGTCGAGCATATTATCATTTAAGCTTTCACTATTGAAACGTAGTCTAAAGGTGTCAGTAGCAAAGTAAAAAAAACTAGTACAGTAATATACAACAACATACCTCTTAACCATAGCATCATCGACAACCTGGAGAGCAAAAAACCGAACAGCGTCAGATCTAAAACAAACGTCAGACACATTCACGACTACTCAAGTCACACCTTGTCCAATGAGCTGTCTCATACCTTCTACGGCGACCATCGACAAACAGAGATAAGCAGATTTGCCAGCCGTCCTCTGAATCTTTGATCTGGTTACAAAAAGCCATCGCCTACATCATTAGAAACGCTTGGAGCAACAGAGCTCGAGATCTCGTCTGATACGCACCTGGGATTTCAGGTTTAGATCTGCGGATCCATTAAGGGCAATCTCAACGGCCTGCTCGACCTGGTCTTCCATCGTCGACACAGCACTCAGCTGATGTCCAAGTGACCACCACGCTCTTTATGTATCTTTGTTCGCCGCCCGCAGGAAGTCAATTGCAGATTCTTCGGTCAATCGCAGACAAACCCCACTGAGACACGTCACTAATGACCGACTAAAGCACTCTTAAAAAACCGCCCGGGATTATTACTGACTATAAGGATGCTGTCGGGTTCGACAATACAGAAAAGTATGTAGCGCTTGGGGCCTAAGAGTTCACACACATTTTTCTCACAGCAGCCTTAGTGCGCGTGAGAGATGGGCTAGGTGCCCTCGCCCCTCTCTCACTCGCTCTCTTCGAATTGAAATCAACGGCGTAACATACGATTCCAAGTAACTCAGAAATTTTCAAAGGCCTATATTACCAAGTGCTTTCCACTAATAAGAAGAAGTAGACTGTTTTGGTTATGTCATATAAGCTGCCCGGAGCTCAGCGATTTGGGCAGAGACCAAGCCAAATGCCAACGCCTTCTGGTCAACTAGGAAGATCTAGCACATTTGGTGACACCAATGCATGGTCATCACTGCCTCAGCAGCAACAACAACAGCAGCAACAGCAGCAGCAGTCGTCGCTAGCGCCTCCTTCTCAGATACTACAGCAAGTGCCACAACACCAACTACAGCTACAGAGTGGCGACGGTATCCTTCGAGGAACAAATGATCTTGACCGGCATACGTCAACGACAGGACCGAGGTTTGAAGAGTCGATTCAAAAAAGAGATGGCGAAGAACTGCCGTTTGGATTATCTAGCCTAGTGAAAGTTATGAGATCAGAAAACACAGAACTTGGCATGTTAACGATGGGAAGCGATCTGACCACTCTTGGTTTAAATTTAAATCAGCCAGAGTAAGTCTGTTGTATAAAGTGACTGATACGATGTTGCGCAAGCTAACCGAAACAGTTCTGAACCACTCAGTGCTACATTTGCATCGCCATGGCCTGATGCTACTAGCGCCAAGATTGAGCCTGATTTTCATTTACCCAGCTGTTACACCGTTCAGTCGGCACCACCACAACAGACAAAGAAGAGCAACTTTACGGATGAGACTTTATTCTATATTTTCTATTCTATGCCCAGAGAATACTTGCAGGAAATGGCAGCACAGGAGCTGTAAGTCCAAAGAGATTTCGTTTCCATATTGACTGAAAGCTTATACGTCACAGAACGAGCCGAAATTGGCGATACCACAAGGAGTTGAAGCTGTGGTTAACCAAAGATCCGGCAACAGAGCCTATACAGCAGTCCAATCATTATGAACGGGGTGTATACACGTTCTTTGATCCTCAAGTTTGGAAGAAAGTCAAGGTGAGATTTGCTCAAATACGATTTTTGATTTTTTTTGGCTAATGCTTGGCTTGTTTAGAAGGAATATGTGCTATACTATCAAGCAATTGCTTAACAGCTTGTGCGAGAAGCTCAAATTTGTATCATAACGACTTTTCAAATAAACTTTCAAATTTTATGATCCTGGGCTGTGCCGGTTATTTTCAGGCTATCAGAATGAGGTCGGTGCAAAACTTAATTAGATAATATTGAGGACAGTATTTTTCATTTTGTGTTCGTGCTACCCACAATAATATAATATGACCAGTACTGCCGAGTAACAATGAGATTTGAACGCCATCTTTAGAGCGGACACAGATCGTAGCCTGTAAAATATTTCTTGGACCAAGATGCTCTGATCTCAACACCTGGTTCTCATCACCAGACTGCATTCTAGTATTACTAGCTGATCTTATCATCGTAAACGCTTATTACTGATTTGTGAGCAGGGACTGAATGCTGTAGAATGAAATCACCGTTCACAAGGTCATTTTCGTCTGCCCTCTTTGCAGCCTCTTGTTCGTCTTTTGCAATGCCGGCCTACCAATGATTAGTTACCTAAAGAATAAGACAACAAACAGGAAAAAAAAATACCTCAATATGGCGAGCAATAATTCTTTGCCGGGCAACGTCACGCTCGACTTTGACAAACCACAGTTCATCCATTAATCCAGCAATAGTGTGCCAAGGTTCTATCTCCAGATGTAAATAATTGCCCTCAATAATTAATACTCGATCTGTGGGTAAAATTTCGATATCATTCTCAATTGGGTCCTTAACAGCATGACTGAAAGACGGAGCATACATAGGTTTCGACTCTGCCGTAATTGGTTCTCTCGCACGTTGGATCAATCGTAACAGCCCGTCAGGATCAAATGTGAATGGAGCACCGCGCCGAGCAATTGCCTCCTCTGCGTTCGGCATAGACGCCAATTGCTTCCTCGTAAGATGAAATCCATCCATCGGTATAAATGCAGCAACTCGTGTAATGGTGTCAGGCTTTTTTGCCCATATTTTGTTGATCTTCTCAATGACTGCCTGAACATAGAGTCAGATTTCCAAGTCATGTTTTGTTACTTTGGCGAAGTTACTTACAGTTCCTAGCGTGGTTTTCCCACTCCCAGGGATCCCACTGACCTGTAAGCCGAGTCAGTAAATAGACGTCAATAGTACTGCCATTGGCAGTACAAACATATAAATCCTTAGGTAATTATTCTTACCGCGATCATGACTCGACGATCAGAGGGAGCTCTAAACACGAATCGACGTTAGCAACCAAAGTTCAAGCAATAACAAAACATCTTCGGTCTCCATACTGCGCTAATAAAGAAAGCACATGATTTGCTAATTCTTCAAAAGTCTTCTCCATCAGGTAGGTGCCAGGCTGGCTTTGTGCGGGGGAAAACACGGCGTTCCGACAGTGCCAACTGTAATAAGAGCTAAGGTGTCACAGCCTGAACCGAACTGCCCGTGTGAGGGAACTGTGAGAAGAGGCACGCCTGGCTTAGTCAAGTGCCCACAAACTGACGATTTCAGTATATTCTCCGGTGTCTGACAGTCCGCTCGATCTTCAATGGCAACGTCTGGGGCCAGTTGATGTTACTCTGCAGACAACACGTCGTCTTCTTGCTGCCTGGCCTGCAGTCTGGTGGTACACGCTTCCGGGCATCCAAATTACCATCCGTCGGGCACATGTGAGCCGGTCGTAGTCGGCTCGGTCCGCCAGACCCTATCCCTCTCCGATTACTTGACCCATTTCCGGGACCCCTGTGCCCCTGAATTCCACGGGTCTTTACTGACCGATGCAAAGACTACGGAGGTGTCGCTGGAGCAGGTTTCGATCATTGAATCATTCAAGCTACATGATTTTAGCATAATTACTCAGATTTTATTATTCGCATACGTCGCTTTACAGGCTGACATTATGATGAAAAAGACACGAAAACCCTATTTGACAACTTAAGATGCACAGAAGGCCAGAAAAACTCAAGCAACGACAGCAAGTTAAAATTTTTTAATACCATCCCAAATCATAATAAAACCGGCAAAGATATGTGATCAGATTCCGCATTTAATCAACCTCCTCCATTGCCGACTCAACTGTCGCCTCTTCGGCCACAGGCTCGTCCGATGAAGCTTCGGCAACTTCCGCCTCATCAATGTTGAGACCCAGGGAGATGAGTCTGTTGATTCTGGCAGCAAACGAGTTGGGCTCCTCAAGCGAGAATCCGGATGTCAGCAGCGCAGTCTCAAACAGGAGAGTAGTGAGATCACGAACAGTACGGTCATTCACACCGTCGGCCTCCACCTTGTTCTTAAGCTCCTTGATGATAGGAGACTTGGGCGAGATCTCGAATGTCTTCTTAGACGACATGTACGACGACATGCTTGTGTCACGAAGAGCCTGAGCTTTCATGATACGTTCCATGTTTGCCGACCAGCCGAACTGGCCAGTACGGATAGCGGCAGGCGCGTCGACGAGCTTGTGCGAGACAACAACCTTCTCAACCTTATCTCCAAGGATCTCCTTCAGCGCAGTCGCAAGCGACTCGTACTCCTTCTCCTCAGCCTCACGAACAGTCTTCTCCTCCTCAGTCTCCTCGAGCTCGTAGTCCTTGGTGATGTCGACCAAGGTCTTTCCCTCATACTCCTTGAGCTGAGTCATGGCATACTCGTCAATGGGGTCAACCATGAAGAGAACCTCAAAATTCTTTGCCTTCAAAGCATCAAGGAAAGGAGACTTCTCGACAGCCTTCAAGCTCTCACCAGTGATGTAATAGATGTTCTTCTGGTGCTCAGGCATGCGGGTGATGTAATCGGCGAAAGAGGTCTGTTCCTCACCAGACGTCGTAGAGTTGTATCTGAGCAGCTTAGCCAGAGTGCCACGGTTCTGAGCATCCTCGTGAACACCGAGTTTGATGTTTTTGGAGAACGCAGAGTAGAACTTCTCGAACTGCTCGCTGTCCTCAGCAATCTCGCTGAACATCTCGAGAGTTTTCTTAACAATGTTCTTGCGGATGACCTTGAGAATCTTGTTCTGCTGGAGCATCTCACGAGACAAGTTAAGAGGGAGATCCTCAGAGTCAACAACACCCTTAACGAATCCCAACCACTCGGGAATCAACTCCTCACAATCGTCAGTGATGAAGACGCGGCGGACATAAAGCTTGATGTTGTTTTTCTTCTTCTTTGACTCAAACAGGTCGAATGGAGCTCGCTTGGGAACAAAAAGGATCGCGCGGAACTCGAGCTGACCTTCCACAGAAAAGTGCTTGACAGCAAGATGATCTTCCCAGTCGTTTGAGATCGACTTGTAAAAGGCAGCGTATTCCTCCTCAGTGATGTCTGAAGGGTTTCTCGTCCACAAAGGCTTAGTCTTGTTAAGCTCCTCGTTTTCGACAACCGTCTCCTTGACCTTCTTGGTCTTAGCCTCCTCTTTCTTGACCTCCTCGTCCTCATCGACTTCCTCGATCTTGGGCTTCTTGTCATCATCGACAGACTCTTCCTCGGCTTCCTCGGTTTCAGGAACGTCCTTCTCAATCTCCTTGGTAACAACGAGCTGAATGGGGTAAGCGACGAACTCAGAGTGACGCTTGACAATGTCCTTGATTCTCTTCTCCTCAAGGTATTCCTTTTGATCCTCTTTGAGGAAGAGTCGGATAACCGTACCACGAGTGATCTTCTCGTTGACGGTATCGAGGGCGATCGTGAAGCGACCACCAGCCGACGATTCCCAGATGTATTGCTCGTCGTCGTTGTGCTTCGAGATCACCTGAACACGGTCGGCAACCAAAAACAGCGAGTAAAAGCCAACACCGAACTGTCCAATCATAGAGACATCGGCACCAGCGGAAAGAGCCTCCATAAAAGCCTTGGTACCAGACTTGGCAATGGTACCCAAGTTGTTAACCAGATCAGCCTTTGTCATACCAATACCGGTATCACGGAGCTCAAGGACACCCTCCTCAGGTTTGGGGGTCAACCGGATGTAGAGTTCCGGTTCAGTCTCGAGCTTGGAAGGATCAGACAGTGCTTCATATCTGATCTTGTCCAGAGCATCAGAACAGTTAGAGATCAGTTCACGCAAAAAAATCTCCTTGTTAGAGTAGACCGTGTTAATGATCAAACTCATCAACTGAGAAATCTCAGCCTGAAATTCTATAAGGATAAGTTAGTCCATGATCTTCCCAGCCTGAAATTCTGCAAAACGACTTACCAAATGATTCGGTGTCTGCCATTGTGTATTGTATTTAAAGTGAGTTGTATGCAGCAAGGGATCAAACGATCTTTGTATGCTAAGGTCTACTGACTGGACAAGATCGCAGCGAAGGGAATGCCCTGGTTATTAAATCTTTTTTTCGCTTGAAGTTCTCCGCGGTTCTATGGGCTGGCGCGGCTCAGTTTTTTCTTCCACGGTCTTCTTCAATTTTCTCAGCCCACGATCGATGTGGGAGGGAAGCGAATGGAAATCTACCAAGTACAACCCTGAGGCTAGTTATATCTGCAGCACAAAGAGGTAGAGTACCTTACGATATTGAAGGCTAGATCTTACGACCTTGAAACTTTGCCTCAAGTTGGGCTAGCGGAAGCATTATGGACGGCACGTGATCCGCAAGCCTCATATCTCTTCGTCCAGATTGGGACATCATAAGCATGATGTTCAATAGGCAGAGTTCAAAGCTATTAGTAGTAAGTTATCGTACAGAGCACTTGACAGAACGACCATTCCGATCCGCTGTTGAACCATCCAAATATTGATACAAAATTATATACTAGTAGGATTAATTTCTAGCTCCCTATGCCCTCCCAAACTTCCATATGATGCATGAACAAGATAAAATATGTGAATGTCGTCCGCCTCTCGTCCTTCTTTAATATTATATAGAAAGCGCACTCCTAGCAAGATTTTTGCCAGCGCTCAAGAGCAAATTTTGCGAAAGTAATACGTTGTCGCGCCTGACTAGCCCGGTAATCGTGTCTGGTCGAATTTGGATTCAAATACTCGCCAGTAGCCATCGTCAAGATCGTTTTTGATGGCTCCAGTGCCGTGATAACGGTTCCCTTGGCTGAAATTACAAGCTTGTAGTGGTCTGTAAAATTGAACTGCAAGCTCCCATCTGTAAGCAGAAACATAATGGCTTGCTTCATACGCATGAAGTCAAGCAGATATACGTTACTGTTTGGTGGCATTGTTTTGGTAGAGTCACTAGGTTGGTGTGATGCTGACAAGTGCATGTCCATGTATTCTCGGAAATGCTTGACCAAGTAAAGTTTCTTCGAGAGTTCCTGAGGAAATTTGTCTGTGCTGTGAACAGTCTTTTGTGCTTGACCGCTCGTAAGATCTGTGTGCGCGTACTCGAACCACTGCTCTTGAGAATTCATAATAATGTTCGTACAATCGTTGAACCTCACACCGCAGTTTCCGTTCGAAAGTTGGTACCCTAGACCGTATTTGTTCGAATAATCAACCCATTGACTGATGTATACTGGTATCTCTGTCAAGCTGTAAGTTTTACGGAGCTGTTTCCCGCCGCTGGTTCCAGACAAAGCGATTTCGAGGTTATTCACGGCCCCTAATAACTGTACGGTCGGATTGTAATCCACATTATCTTTGTTGACCTTGGCAACATATTTCTCCTGATATACACCGCTATCAGCGTCTGTAATAATGGGTGCCACTTGTTCCACTCTATCAGTTTTGAGCTTCTCTGTTTCATCAATACCGTTAATGACTATTTTTTCTTTATGAAGATCGCGAACGTTATCATCCAGTCGACGATGTCGTCCTAGGCTGGCATATTTTCCGTTTGATTTTAGCGATAGCTCCGCATTAACAGGAAGATCTGCTAATGGCCTCGCAGATCTGGCCCGTAAATTCATCTTATGAGCTACCAGGTCATTGCCTGCCTTAATCTGCTGCTCCGCGGCTGTTGTAGTTACAATCTTGCGAATGTCATTTCCGACGACTTTTGGAGATAGAGTATCCGGCAGGATTCGTGCTGGAGGCTGCTGTGACAGGGATGTTTGTTTCGCCTCATCGAAAAATAGAGCGGAAACTGAAATCTCAGGGCTTTTGATCGTTGTTGGCTTATCATCGACGAACCCAATGCCAGCATTTTTCGCGACCAAAAGATAGTTTCGTCTTGATACGGAAGGAGTTAAGCTCTTCCATCGAGGAATACCTTCTCTGCATGATGAAGGGAGTTTAGACGGCATTGGTCCATGGAAAAATGGATGTTCCGCAATCATATCGAGACTTGGTCTTTGCAATGGATTCTTGTTCAATAAACTTGCGATCAAGTCTCTTGCCTCTTGAGATACGCTAGATTCCTCAGGGAAATCATAATCACTTGCTTTAATTCGTCTGTAAATCTTATTCACGTCTTTAGACTGGAATGGCGGTCGACCAAACAGCATGGCATACCTCAAATAATTGTTAAAAAAAACCGAGAAAATCACAAACGTTCCTACTTACAAGATAATCCCAACTGACCATAGATCAACTTCGTATGAGTGGCCATCCTCTTTACCAAATAACACTTCAGGCGCAATATAGTTTGGCGTGCCACATATGGTTCGTTTGCGTTCTGATTCTGATACCAGTAGAGCAGCTAAGCCGAAATCGCCTATTTTCACTTTCATATTTGAGTCCAAAAATATGTTACCGAGTTTTAGGTCTCTGTGTATAACCTTTCTACTGTGCATGTACTTGACTGCGCCTAGTATTTGCATTAGAAAATATCGAACTTCTGGCTCTGTGAATATTTTGCGGGTACGGTGCATATCCATCAAGGTCTTGTTCTCGCACACTTCTAACAGTATATAGACGTTTGTCTCATCCTCAAAACATTCAACAAATTTCACAATATTCGGATGGTCCATATCTTGGTGGACTTTGATTTCACCAAGTAACTTGTTCCTCGTTTTTAATGTCACCAAGGATGCCTTAGCTATAGTCTTTGCTGCATACTTTTGTCCGTCAGGACCAGTAACTTCAAAACAGCGAGCAAACCCTCCCTAATCACACTTAGTTGAGATCATAGATTAGTAACAGTTTGAATTAAAGCATACCTCGCCAAGAAACCCTCCTCGGTAGAACTGCATTCCAGTGTGTTTGCTCCGAATCAAGGTAGGTGGAGTTTTACACAAAGCACTCCCTTTCCCCTTCTTTTCATCTTTGGGCTTCCTCTCACCCTCATCACCAAGTTTGTCTAATTGCAATTCGCCGCGACCAATTAGTGCATCTTGGTATGTATCTCTTCTGTTGTCATCAGTACTGGCAAGAGGTGCTCCATCAGCCTTTAGCAGGGCCGGGACATTGACAGGATGTACAACAGCCATCGCCCAGGCCGGTATATTTTCTGATGAGAAACAGCCTATTACCCCTCAGTACCAAGGTAGCTTCAAGTTAGTAATAATAAAATACCAACAGTTTAAAAGTATGTGCAGTATATATTAATGCATCAGTTAGCCCGAGATTGTTTACTCTAAGTTTACCCGGTGGGATGCGCTCGTCGTCACAGCAACAACATAATACACCACACCCTTGCTGATCACTAAAACATCGCGCCTTTAGTGTGCCAAGGGAGAATCGTCGGCTTTGAAAAGATGCGATTTCAGCTACTATCAGTTTTCGCAGTTCAATCAATAAACAGCAACGTTTGAAGGTGGTGCTCTTGGTTTGAAAAAACTTTCAAGCTTACTGATTGTCCTGGTATTCAGAGCTTTTCGTTTGAGAGTTATCTCTTGTGCCGAAGATGAGCAATCGTGAGCAGTGGCATTCAGCGGGACAGGAGAATGGAGGCCCTGGGCCTCAAGCACCCTCCCGTCCGTTGCCTCATGGTGCCAGACCTTTCCAGTACGTGATTTTTGTTTTGATCGTCTTAGTTAATACTCTGGAAGATTTTGCCGGCGTTCTTGTGAACTTATCTACTACGATGGTACTAACTGATAATAGCAATCAGCAATCGGGAATACCCGTCCTACCTCCACCTTCATCGCTTGGCTCAAACAATCGTAAGTTTTATTATCTGTGCTTTACGGCCTAGGTTTATAGACTGCTTGACGTGACTTTATTTTTCCACTCATAGCTGTGGTGTTTTGCTAACTGGTTAGACCTTGTAGGCGGACAGTCCTTTTACGCATCACCTTTGCCATCCATCTCTGGCCTTGCCAGTTCTACTCCTCAACATGTCGGTTACAACTTGCCGTCAATGTCTTCACAATCATCTCCCCAGATTCAAAATCAGTCTGCTTCCGTGTCGCAGCCTCCGCTTCCTTCGATCTCAACTGCCGTCCCGGTGCAGCAAGCGCTTCAATCCGCTCCTGCCCCGCCGAGCACGGCCACGCAACCATCACATCAATCGCAGCCGGCACCACCCCAGCAGCAGCAACAGCAACAACAACATCAACAACAACAGAAGCAAACTACTCCTCAGTCGGCTCAAACACAACACCAAGGACAGTTACAACCTCATGCCGGTCCGCACATGGCCGCTGTCAGTAACGGATCTGCCCAGGGTGCGCAAGTCCCTCCACAGAACGGTGCGGCTCAGGCGGCTGCGCTCGTCGGCGTATCGGCCGGAACAGCTACACATGCTCAACAGATTGCTGCCTACCGGCCATTAAATGTCAAGGATGCTTTGTCCTACCTTGATCAAGTCAAGGTCCAATTTCAGAATCAGCCAGATGTGTATAACAAGTTCTTGGACATTATGAAAGATTTCAAAAGTCAAAGGTAGGCTTTTAATATTTGAAATTCCTAAGAGCAGACAATCTGACATTATTAGTATCGATACTCCTGGCGTCATTGATCGTGTTTCGACGCTATTTAGTGGTCACCCGAATCTGATCCAGGGATTCAATACATTTCTACCCCCTGGTTATCGTATCGAATGCTCCATGGACCCTTCGGATCCAAATCCGATTAGAGTTACCACTCCAATGGGTACGACCACTCGACCAGATGGTCAACCGACCTTCGATCAGAATAGAGCATGGTCCCAGCAACAGGAATCGTATAGCTATCAACTGGATGGGCAAAACGGCAACTCCATGTCGCAGCTTCAAGCGGTTGCCAATAACTCGCGCCAAGCGTCTCAAGCCGAACAGAAGCGAGCAGGCGGTCCTGTCGAGTTCAATCATGCAATCAGCTATGTGAACAAAATCAAGGTTCGTCTACAAACGTTAAGAGATTGTCCTTATAGTCTAACCAATTAGAATCGATTTTCGTCGCAGCCGGACATTTACAAGAACTTTCTGGAGATTTTGCAAACTTATCAGAGAGAGCAGAAACCCATAGCAGATGTATACGCACAAGTGACAATGTTGTTCAAAGACGCGCCTGATTTGCTGGATGATTTTAAACAGTTTCTTCCTGAAGCTGCTCATCAACGAAACGCCTCGTCCCCTGAAGCTGTAGCATATCCTGTTAGCGCTCGTCTCCCGCCAGTTGGCAACTTTGCACCTCCAACCCTTCCAAAAGAGAAACGAAAGCGCAGTACTCAGGGAGAAGCCGTCAATCAGCAATTAATGAATGTTGAATCCCAGGCGCAGATATCCAACGTTCGTGGCGGTGCCGGCAAGAGAATGAAAGTTAATCAAAAAGCTGATGCGCATGCACTGAGTCCTACGTTGACTCCTATGATCCCGGAGCCGCTTCCTCCTCCACCAAAGACTGGTCTCACTGCGGAGGAATTGGCCTTTTTTGACAGAGTCAAGAAGTATATTGGTAACAAGCAGACCTACAACGAGTTCTTAAAGCTTTTGAATCTGTTCTCGCAAGATATCATCGACAAAAACTTGCTGGTGGAAAAGGCAGAAGCGTTTGTTGGTGGTAATCGTGATCTCATCGACTGGTTCAAACGGTGCGTGAATTACGATAGTGGAACACTGACTATCGAAAACATTCCATACAAGAAGCATCAGCTTGAGCTGTCGTTGTGCAAGTCTTATGGTCCCAGCTACCGATTATTGCCAAAATCCGAAACACATCAACCATGCTCTGGTAGAGATGAGATGTGCTGGGAAGTTCTCAACGACGAGTGGGTCAGTCATCCAACATGGGCCTCCGAAGATTCAGGTTTTGTTGCTCATCGTAAAAATCAATTTGAAGAAGTGCTCCACAGAATTGAGGAAGAGAGACTTGAATACGACCATAACGTCGAGGGTAACTTACGCACAATTCAGGTGTTAGAGCCTATCGCTAATCGCATTGCAAATATGACTCCTGATGAAAAGGCAAGCTTCAAACTTGCTCCTGGACTTGGGCACTCTTCTAAATCGATTTACCAGCGTATTATTAAAAAGGTTTACGATCGTGAGCGAGGCCAGGAAGTTATTGACGCGATACATGACAATCCTTCTGTTGCAGTGCCAATTGTGCTGAAGCGATTGAAGCAGAAGGATGAAGAATGGAAGCGAGCCCAACGTGAATGGAACAAAGTCTGGCGTGAAACTGAGGCCCGTGTGTTCTATAAGTCACTTGACCATCAAGGTCTTACATTCAAACAGGCTGACAAGAAGACTCTGACCACCAAATTCCTTATTACCGAAATTGAAACAGTGAAGAAGGAACAAGTTAACAAGCGTCTTAGTCCATTGACACCTTGTCCAAAATCGCAGCTTTCTTTTAGTTTCCAAGATTCGCAGATCATCAACGACATCGTTCGCCTTTTAAATTGCCACCTGGAGCATTCGAGCACGTTTTCGAGTGTTGATCGGGAGAAGATGGATGGTTTTATCAGGACTTTCATCCCTTTGTTTTTCAACATAACGTTTCCAGCTCGCGCTGAAGATACCTCTACGGATGCTGATGACGCTCAAAGTGCCGATGACACAGATTTCTCTGGAAAAAGAAGTCGCGCGGGTAAAGATGCTGACTTACTTCGAGATGTATTGACAAAAACTCGCCAGGGTAGGCCGAAACGCGATAAAGATGTAGACACGAGTCGCGAAGCGACGCCTGACGTCACTTCATCTGACGATACGCCAAATCGCAGCAAAGAAGAGGGTTCAGATGATGTGGAGATGCCAGACGCTGGTGAAAGAGCAGGAGAAATTTGGATCGAGCATCTGAACAAGACTGTTGAAAATGGGCCAGTAACTGATGGCTCTGACAATGACGGACGACGAACTAAGTACAACATGTTTGCAAATTCAACAATTTACTGTTTCATTCGACTGTTCCAGATTTTGTACCAGCGATTGGAGGATATAAAGTTGATTGAGGCTGATGTTTCGGCTGATATAGCTTCTCGCACAGTAGCTGGGTTTGCCAAAGAGCTAGGTATTGCGTCTACCAAGATGAAAGAAATGAACTTGGCGTTTAACGCTGAAAACTGCTATGGCCAGATTCTTGATTTATCAGAAAAGCTTATCGAAGGTGATATTGAACATCAGTGGTTCGAAGAATCTCTCCGACAGGCCTACCGTAACCGTGCTTTCCGATTATATACTGTTGACAAGCTCGTGCAAGTCATCGCTAAGCATGTTCATACAGTTATTTCGGATGTCAAATGCTCTGAAGTGGTTTTGCTTTATGACAAGGATAGAAGACAGTCAAGAACTACCACTCGTGATCAGATTATTTATCGCATTCAGGTCGAAACCCTTCTTGGTTCCGACGAAAGTGTTTTCCGGTTGGAGTTCAATGAAGCCACTCACGAGCTTGCTATTCAATTTGTCTCACAAGAAGACCTGACTCTCGATGATGCGACTACTCTCGAGGAGAAATGGAAGTACTATCTTACCTCGTTCGTGATGTCGGCTCCCACGGAAGGCGTTGCGACCGATAACGTGCGGATGCCGTTCCTGCGACGAAACTTACCAAGTGACGAGGTAGATGAGGATGAGGATGAAGAAGAACGTGCTCCTTCTCTCGAGAACACCGTGTCAAATAGCGATTTGCGAGTGAGAATCTGTATGAACACCTACAAAATGTTTTTCGAGTCGGAAACAGAAGACTTTTTCTGTAAAGCGGGTGTGGTACCATACAAAAAGCACCCAGGCAAGATTGAAGATCTCCTCAAGCAGAAAGAAGCTGAGCTATCGGCAGAAGTAGGTGAAACTGAAGAGGGCTCCCCGCAAGACTAATTACACCCGCATCTGAATTTCACTTCTCTCTTGTTGCAGTCTATTTGGTTGTGATGTGGCTGAGAAGTATTGTAATTGTTATATGTTATTGCTTATTGTTGCTTTTGGTTCCAAATCTGTCTGTGTAACTTGTATTGCTTAGCTTTCATCGAAAGGATTAAGTTTCGATTGTTTTAAATCATATATTGATAAAACGGAAATAGTTATTGAATACTGGACACTACCAATCTACAGTTTCTTGCTCAACATAAAACAGAGATCAACGTTCACTCGTATGCCGTGAAGTTCTCTTCCTCGACCGTAGGTCGCTTCGTCAGTACCAGCGGCTTACCTTCAATACGGTAGTAGATGTCTTTGACATCGTCCGTAGTGGTCTCAAAGTGGGAAGTTGCATCGTAACTCTTCGAGATAAACACATTGTCCTTCTTACCGTCATCTAACGGTTCATACAGATCAGTAATTCCAATAAACTTTTCAAGCACTGTCCCCAGTAAGTGCAATCCCGGTGCAATTTCTTGCATGGGGTTCTTTGTCTCGACAATAGTGGAGACTGTAGCCAGATAGTGGCTCTTCAAAGAGGTGTTGTGTGCTGCGGATGTCATACTGATGTAGATATCATGCTTGCGTCCAACTTGATTCTGAGGAATGATAATCTGCACTGAGTCGGCGTTGTCGGTGTTAGGAATAGGATGTCCGAGGATACAAATAGCTCGAATCACAGAGCCAGTCTTGACAACCCGATCACGGAAGTACGTAGGATCTCCAATAATAATTTTAGCTTTGGCAATCTCCTCGCCAGAACGAACACCCTGGGCCACGCCTTCCTCGTTGTAAACAATCTCATCAATGGGCTTTTCTAGCATGTACGTTCCTCCGTAGATTGCCGAAAGACGAGCAAAACCTTGGGGAAGCTCGCCAAGACCATAGAGTGGGTAAAGGTAAGGCGACTTTCCAAAACGTGCCATTGACTGGACATATAGAACAATACGCTCGATACATTCCCTAGCAGGCTTATTTATATATGAATCGTCAAGGTATAACGCCATTGCATGACCAATGAAGTCCATGGTTCCGGTCTCAAGACCGAATTTTGCATACACTTGCTTCATCGTGTTCTGATCGAGGTTCAGCCCTTGGTAGGTTGATGGATCATTTTCTTTATAGTTGCTAACAAACTCGAAGAAACGTTTCATGCGTCTCTTTTCGAATATGCCCATAAGCGGAGAGCGAATAGCTTCCATTTCGTTAGAAGGCACCTTTGCAATTCTACCGTCGCGGAACACATAACTGCCAGAGATCTGTTTAAATTCGAGATAACGGGTAACATCGGTGTGCTAGAACTAACGTCAGCAATCATCTGCGAACTTAAATCGCAGTTATACGTACCACGAGAATATTAGTCAGTTCGCCATTAGCCATAAGGAATTTGGGGATCAAGTCAACATTCCAGTCACGGTCACGGCCCAAACTCTCGCGAGGCTTCTCGCCAGGTCTGAACTTCTCATAGATCTGGTTGATGCTGTTAGCGAAGAGTTACATATACGTAAGGCACTCATCATGCCATCAGATTAGCCAACTGCGTACCTGGCTCAATGCCAAACTAGCACTCTCTCTATTTCTCCGTTAGCGCGATTGTGTTAAACCCTGTCATGACAGAGACGTACCCTCCGTAATGGTCCTGACGATCGATGTGGAGAACCTTTTTGCCCTCAACCGAGAATATACCGGAAAGAATACATTCGGTCAATCCTAACAGTTAGATATCAGTAGACTGGGGGTCTACAACGAAGTAGTTCCAAGACATACCCGTTCCTATCAACAAGTTAGCAGTATTCTACATAGAGCCATGCCGGCCATATCGTGACGGTGACGTATGCCTAGTCAATGTGTTCAGACAGGGACTTCGCCGTCGCCATGAGTACCTACCTAGAACGATAATATCGTACTCCTCATCCATTGTAGCAGTTGTCACTCAGGTGTCACTCTCGTCAAATACGGATGCCCGATCGTGACCGTCGTGAGAACTGTCACAATAGCTAAAGCTTGTGTGTGGATGGATTTTCAAAGCTATCTCGCATGTACAAAATGCTACCCTAACCTTTGCACAAATTGCATATCACGTGACTATTCTCTCAGGTGCGGCTGTTTCTACGGCGCGAGTCGCGAGTGTTGACGAGACAAGGTGCCCGAATTAGATCATCCGCTTCCAACTTTTGACCATTAATCTGCGAATTCACGGCTGACAATAGTGTCAGTTTTTGTAGCTTTGAGCCTGTATACACTGCTGATAGCGTTACTACAACATTTCTCGGCTGATTTTGTTCAAAAGTTCGCAATGGCTAGCACGACGGCTAACACGCTGGACGCTGAGATCCAGAAATACGCGTCTATTCACGACAGGCCAAACGGACCCAATTTTGTCTACGGTACTGCCGGATTTCGAATGCACGAGTCTAAGTTAGACTCTGTTGTGTTCAGAGTTGGTCTGCTAGCTTCATTGCGCTCTCGAAAGCTTGACGGTCAAACAATCGGTGCAATGATTACAGCATCTCATAACCCCCCGGAGGACAATGGCGTCAAGCTTGTTGATCCACAGGTATGGAGATATGGGCGGTAGCAACAACTTTTCTAACGCACTCTATAGGGTGAAATGCTTGAAGTTAGTTCCACGATATGAGTTTAACAGCAAGATTGTACTCACACCTCTGCAGGCTTCTTGGGAAGCGTACGCCACAACGTTCGCCAACGCTCTTACAACCGATGATCTTATTAAGGAGTACATCTCGCTAGCAAAGCAACTTCGCATTGATCTCAACACTCGGGCCCACGTAGCTATTGCTCGAGATACAAGGTGACATACTGTTCTGATCAAAAAGCCTCAATACATGATACTAATGATGGTAGAGCTTCTGGGCCTGCACTGGTGTCAGCTCTAAAAGATGGATTGCGAGCTTCCAACGCAGAGTTTACCGACTATGGTATTCTAACTACCCCACAGCTGCACTACGTTGTAAAGTGTGTCAACACCAGTGGAAGCTCAAGTCCTTATGGTGAGCCTACGGAAGAAGGGTATTACAAAAAGCTAGCATCGGCTTTCGATGTAGTCATCAAAGGAAAACCCAAATTTCCACCAATTACAGTGGACGCTGCGAACGGCGTCGGTGGTCCAAAGCTTAAAAAACTGTTAAAATATTTGAAGACTGATGTTCTCAATGTCACGGTGATTAATGATGATGTAGAATCAGTTGAGAAGCTCAATAACCAGGCAGGTGCTGACTTTGTCAAAGTCCATCAGCGTCTACCTGTCGACTACACACCAGATTCTCTCTCACTTAACGCATCCCTGGATGGTGACGCTGACAGAATAGTTTTTTACTATGTTGATGAAACGAAGAAGTTTCATCTGCTCGATGGTGACAAGATTGCGACATTGGCAGCGTCATTTATCAAAGATCTTTTGGCTATATCTGGTGTCGAAATGGTAGTTGGTGCTGTTCAGACAGCGTATGCTAATGGCAGCTCGTCAGCCTATATCACGGATATTCTCAAAATTCCAGTCACCGTGACGCCTACTGGCGTCAAGCATTTACATCATGCAGCTCAGCTGTTTGATATTGGAGTGTATTTTGAGGCAAACGGTCATGGCACAGTTTTGTTCTCTAACGCAGCTGTGAAAACGTTGCAGTCATTTGAAGCTCAAAACCCTGGCCAGCAGGCTGCAGTTGATACACTTCTCGCTTTACAAGAGCTCATAAACCAGACTGTTGGTGATGCTCTTTCGGATTTGCTTTTGGTCGTGGCAATATTGATACATAAAGCACTCGGTGCTCAAGAATGGGACCAATCTTACAAAGACTTGCCAAATCGGTTGGTTAAGGTTGTAGTCAAGGACCGATATGCATTCAAAACCGAGGATGCCGAAAGACGATTGGTTGAACCTGCTGGACTACAACCCTTGATCGATGATATTGTCAAAAAATATAAGAAGGGCCGAAGTTTCGTGCGCGCAAGTGGGACTGAAGATGCAGTTAGAGTATACGCCGAAGCTGAAACTAGGATTGAGGCTGACGAACTATCTCTCAAAATCTCCGAGCTTTTAAAAGCATTTCAGTAGACTGTATTAATTTTCAAAAACTGTAAACAGAAACAAAAATTGAGGTACAGCACATGTTCATGACTAGCTATAATACATTGACTTACCTAAATCAGCCAACCCGTTTTTTATTTGCCTCTTTGAAGGCATCTTTCTCCATCCAAGAATACCACCAATACGTCGGAATAACAGTTGCTAGATGCCACAATGAATGTGCATCGATGGTATCCAAAATAGGAGGGAAATCAAGAAGTTCCAAGCTCATAGCAAGTGTGATTGCGATGACGTTCAGAACTGGCCACAGCATCCACATCTCTCTAGAATAGCTTGGCGCCAAAAAGTAATACCGTATGCTGTACATGATCCAGAGTGCGTTTTGCAAGAGACCAACAACGACATTGGCGATCATATTATAGGAATAGGAGAATTTAACAAACGACAGATACCCTATATGGCAAGAGATAGCTGCTACACAACATACAGTAAGCACACTTCTAGCTAGTGTTTTACTGCTCTTGTCTAGTCTGAAAGTTCGAACTACAGCAAAATAAAACCCGCTTAGGACAGTGATTCCAGCCGAGAAATAATCCAATCGCTCGGTTAGTTTGAAGTCGCGACAATGGAACACAGAGGACCAGACCCAAGCATTCATACCGACTATTGTCATACCCAGATAATAATTCTTCAAGAAGAAGTCAGAACGCGCATCGTCATTGGGAATTGTATGTCGTAATCTGAAAAAAGCCTTGTAATGAGGAACAAAATTGAGCATTGAGAACAGTACTGATGCAGGTTCTTGAATTCCGAGAAATCGTTTAAACGGCCATTTTCCATGAAATTGCAGTATCGGCTGGTGGTTTTCAATGCGGTCTTTCGTAACTGCCCTTTGACATTTGTAGTCGCATTCTTGCGGACAGTTCCAAAACATAAGTGTCAAGTACATTGGCAGTTGTGGAGGCTGTGGGGAATCGCATAGTGATCTCTCACACACGTTCGTGCACTCTCTGAAATCTGGCAGCCGATCGCCGGCAGACCCGAGCACCCCAGTGACGGTCACAAGCGTTAAAAAAACTGCTTTCCAGATCAATCGCATGTCAAAGATACCGGAATGTACTGAACTTGGGACGTAAACAACTCCAGACTATAGCAAAGTCGAAATATCTAGAGTATCCAAATCACGCGGCTTGATCGTTTAGCGAGCGAAACCGCGTTCCCAGCGTCGACAAATCGCTGAGATCTGGGCACGATATCGCGAAATTTTATCGCAGTTGCACGATATCGTCGCTCGATACGATGTTTGAAAATATTGCACTTGTGTCAATCGCTATCGCAATCGCAATCATTTTCGGCTAAAGTGTACTAATTGAAGGTGGTTATATTTTTATCCGTAGTTTACCATTACTCGCTCGTTTCGTTACACCGAGCAGCTATAAATTTGGGAGTCCTTTTGGCCGAGAATTAGACAAAACATTCTACACTTTAGCAGAAAATGGTGCATGATATAGTTATTGGAGCCAAATTACTGAGCTATACTATCTCGGCCTACTATCAATAGAAAAAATTGGGAGAAAGACGCAGCACTAAAAACACAATGACCAAGTAATGATTTTTATATTGAAAGTTAGTTTGGTGTAAAACATGGGCAGAAAGCTAGCCTACGCGTCGGCACGCTTGGAGCTCAACCTTTGCGATAGCGATTGACACAGCTGCGATATTTTCAAAATTTGTATCGAGCAACAATATCGCGCAACTGCGATAAAATTTTGCGATATCGTGCCCAGGTATAATCGCAATCACACTGATGCGATATTTGCAATATCGCTAACGCGCGATAGACCTGGGCAAACGCAATTTTCGCGATAGAAACAGGTTTATCGCTGACTACGTATTCACAAAACATGGTGAAACAGCAATACAGTAATACAGCGGCATATATATTGTGATACGTATATTATAGACAGCAGTTTTTCTATTACGGCAAGAATATAAAATTGAAGATCATTGAAATAGAAGGCTGGCAGCAATTTCAACGTTGCCATTAGCTTGCTGAAGGGCGCTAATAGCCTCCTGCCTTGTTACGCCTAAGCTTTCCAACTGCGCAATATGATCCTCTGAGAATGTAACTAATGTAGGGGAATGTGTAGGTGTACTGTTTGTCCTTGAGGGCACACTTTGCGGAACTCTGATAGGCGCAGATCCTGATTCCTGCGTGAGTTGATTACTTGGTGGTTGAGAAACAGGTGTAGGTGCTGGAGTAGAACCACCACCTGAAACAACATCTACGGGGGGAGGAACGCCTGTGCTCTCAAACTGTTTCACCTGAGCTGAAATATCTGCTTCGCCCAAAAATGGAACTTCTTCATCGCCCATGGTGAGCACGTTCCTCCGTAGATCGAT
Source organism: Myxozyma nipponensis (assembly GCA_030580395.1). Lineage (NCBI taxonomy): Eukaryota > Fungi > Ascomycota > Lipomycetes > Lipomycetales > Lipomycetaceae > Myxozyma > Myxozyma nipponensis. Next base: position 59,460 of record JAKTSU010000047.1, read on the forward strand.
AGCTGCTTGATGCCGTTTTAACACTAAAGAATCAGTAAGCTTTGGTAGTTTCAAACTACACTTTACGTACTGTCCAAACCAAGTAGCAAATCTACTTTGCCCTCCATCACTGTAAAGCTACAAGGTAGATACGCATTTCCAATTTTCAGCGGAGCGCTATGAATACGGCCGAGAATTCTAGCCGTACCAACGCCGCGAGCGACTCCTTGGAAATTTCTATCCAACAGAAACATGACACTATTGATTAGCATTGTTGCTGTAGTAAGAATGATCTCAGAGCTGGTGAAGACATACTTGCATTGCTCTGCACATTCAGGACTCATGATTGTTGCTTGAGCGCCAGAATCAACAAATGCCTGTATCTTATGACCATTCACTTCTACTGGAACATAAAGCATTGTTACACGACCAAATGCTAAAAACTTAGAAGCTCCTCAAACACGTCGTACAGCGTATACTCACATTCCGGATTATGCTCTAGCGCGGCATTCAAATTTTCCATGATGGCTATAGAGGTCAGACTTGCGATGACAACATATCTGTCATCGGCACAAAATACCTTCTTGCTGTATTATATCTAAAATCTTTCGCTGTGATTCTTCGTTGTAAGGGTCATCATTTAACCGTTTCTGGCTTATTAGAACCAATATTGCCATCGCACGTCGTATCTTGTAATTTCTCATACCAGTTCTCTTCTCTTGATTTCTTCCACTTCTAATCGCGACTCTTCAATCTGTGTCAACAGCTCCCTGAACCGTGGAGGATCGTTGATCGCATCTGCAAGGTCTGGGTATGTCTGACGAACAAGATCACAAAGTGCTTGATCTCCTAGCATCTGCAGCCGTACCTTTTCAACTCCATTGACAGGTTCCGGTTCAGTTAAACTATAGAAATGTCAGCGATCGAGCCATGCTTCGAGGATTGACCATGATTTGATAAATTTAAAGATGAAGTACCTTTCTGAATTGGCTCCGGGATGTTCGTCGAGGTCCTGTGCACTTAAAACACGCATAAGAATCATGTCGTAATCTTCCATTTCAAAGCTGCTGAGTGGCGTATCATCTCCTTCTAGTACAACTGTCTTATAAAACAGTATCTGCGAGTTTGTAGGCGTCTTTGTCTCATCTTCTATGCACGCTCTGAGATCGGCTAATGTCATGGACTCCGTCACCTCGAGCGTAAATATCTCCTCACTAGCCTCTGTTGTCAATATGAGATGCATGATGGGAAGCTTCCACAGATCAATCGGTAGGCAGAAAAACTTGCTAGCCGCCTATGCAATTCACACCCTACAACAACGCAAAAAAAGTTGCAATAATCGATGATCAGTATGGAATGCTTGATAAGAGTAAGATGGCGCGAGCGCGAAATAACTTCCACATCTGGGTAATCGCACCTTGTCGTGTGGGGCAAGATGATGACAATCGAAGTAGCCTAAAGCCTGATCGCTACAGATATATCTCGGATTCGATAAGCCTTTGAATTCTTTGTATTTTTTTAGTTCTAACTAATAATAGCTGATCTTCCCGGATCATTGTTACCGTATCAGCATGGCCACGGCGACGACCCGAGGCCTGTTCTGGGATCGCTTAGATGGTGAGATGTACGGTAGGCGAAGTTTCTACGTGTATATGCTGGTTTTTGCTGCTGCAGCTCTCCAGCACAGGTGCTAATCCAGAGACAGTAGTTTTTTTCCGCTGTTGATCAAATTTAATAGTTCCAAAGTCGTACGAAACTCTCAAGAAATGAAAATACATGAAAGGATCGGTATTTTGGCACTACAAAGAATGATATACAGAAAAAGATACATATACACACGTGCCCTGGTTCCCTTGTGGAACTGATTAATGCTATCGGAAACCAGCTATGTCAAGCTCGCCTTCAAAATCTTTGTCCCAGTCATTACCATCTTCGTCTTCCTTAGCGCGATCATACCCGGGCGATCTGTCTGACTGTCTGGGATGTGACTGTTGAGTCCGTGAAAGTAAATTGCTAGGTGCAAAGTTGCTCGATGATGAAGGAAATAATGTGGTAGGCAGTCTAAATGCCGTGCTTTTGACATCGTGATGGTTGGGTGGTATTAGTCGTGGTGGTAGCTCGCCAAAATCGCTATCCCAGTTGTCATCTTGCTTATGTCAGTCTTTCTGGGTCAGTCAAGATTGCAGAGAGAGCTTACCTATTGGAGAATTTGTTTTGATGTCAGTCTCTGAATATGAATAAAGCTTATCTCGAGCCGACAAAAGCTTGCCGCGAGCCGTATTTCTAGAGCCATCTGGCTCCGACGCCCCAGTCGTAAGTATTCGTGACGACGTCTTCTTCGAAGAATTTAACTTAAACTTCGAGTTTATCTGTGAAGGACCTAATATTTGGACACCAGTTTTTGTTTGGACGTTTTTGAGATTTCTGTTGTACAACTCCACGCTTCTCAAGGCATCTTCGTATGTAGGATCAGACTTCTGAATCCACGGATGCCTGAGGAGCTTACGTGCCGATAGCCTTCTGTCAGGATCCTTTTCAAAGCATTTTAGCAAAAAATCTTCAAGTAGCTATATACATGATTAGAGGACTTCTACCAAAGTAAGACAGGAAAGATCATACCGGTGACAGATCATCAGGGAGTGGCGGATGTGGATCATCCACGATTCGATATAAGGCCTGCATTTGTTGCAGTTCATAGTATGGCGGCTTTCCTTGCACAAGTTCAATGATAGTACACCCAACGCTCCTAAAATCAGTCAGCGCCCGTCAACAGAGCTACATTTTTCTTGAAGAACAAACCAGATATCCGATGCCTCCCTTGCACCTTTCAGTTCAATGATTTCTGGTGCCATCCAGTTTGGCGTTCCTACAACTTGGGAGTCTTGTATAGCAGTTGTAGCGACGCCGAAGTCAGCCAGTTTGACAATCCCCTCTTTTGTAGTGAGAATGTTTGCACCTTTTATGTCCCTATGAATAACTCCTAAATCATGCAGATACACCAAGCCTTGAAGAACTTGTGCTATATACAGTGAGACCAAGTGCTCCGGAAATCGACCAAAACTTTTACAGATCGTAGTGAGAGATCCGTTCTCGCAGTATCTGGCTACGTAAGTACCGTCCGGAGCCATTAATAAAAGCGGACTTACTCCAAAATAATGTACAAGCTTGATTGGTCTTTCACAAAACCATGGTAGTGAACAATATTGGGATGCTTCGGATTAGATATAATCACTTAAAAATGATCGAGTCCCAGCAACTTACGTCTAAAGTACGAAGTAACTCGATTTCCAACTAACGAGATTAGTAACAAACCCACAGGAAGGCTTATTAACACCAAACTTGCCATTATTTTCTCAATTTCAACTTTCGGTAAATCGGCTATGCTTATCTGCTTAGCAGCCACCGTCTCGCCAGTACGCCAGTTCAATGCCTTATACACAGCTCCAAATGCCCCTTTTCCCAAACATTCCCCCAAAGTCTAACAAATTAGTTACGCAACAGCACAGTCATATTAAATAAGCGTACATAGTTTTGTATATGATTTCCAGTAGCTGAGTTCCAAGAGTGACGCGACGCAGATGTCGGCGTCTTGAACCGGGATCGCTCTAGCTCATCTGACGATGACGATGACGGAGGTGTAGGTGTAGGAGCAGGCGTGCTGAGCTGAGCAGCCGCAGGTCCCGGTGTATGTGACACACTAGATCGTAGATTTAAGTACGGCCAGTTCTTGCTCCGCATATCTCAAAGAACAACCCAAAGAACTTCTCGCTTGTGACTGGGTGAACAAAAAAGCCAAGATGTAACTAAAGACGGGATCAGAATGATCCTTGAACGAGATAAGCAAGGTTCCCCATGAGATGCCAAAAAGACTGTATCCAATAGCAAAAAAGCAGCTCAAAGTGAGTGTGAGTTAAAGCGAAGTGTGTTGTAGATCAAACCAGGCTAGGTATCGTGCTGTGATGGCGAGGAAGGGGGATGGCGCGAGGCCCTGTCTCAGCAGTTCTGACCAGGACTCACCGCGAACAAACAACAGCGGTAACTAGCGTACACCTAGTCAACGTCAGTTTAGATTGTGATGTAATTAAATTTGTGGATCTAGGACTTACTCGATACCACCAGGTTTTGCTGCTCGCTCGAGATCTAGAATAGCTCGATTTGCTCGCACGCGTCACATAGCCCGGGACGGGCTTACCGGGCCGTATTCAATGTTTACGTTATTCACGGCAGCGCGCCGCACTACCGAATACGGATAGTTTACGAAGATGATGATGGCGGTCTACGGCTCTAGTATCAACAGATGTATAGCAGACTGCTGCTATCACAACCGATATTAGCATTAGAGCATGGAATACATTAAAGGATGAATAAAAATACTATAACACAATAGAACTAGGCAAGGGCACCCTTAACAGACGAAAACAGACCAAATAGCACTTTAAGGCTGTCTGTACAAGACAATCTCGCTTTGCTTGAAGTATCTTCGAGCATCCTCGTCAATCAGAACAAGCGACAAGAATGTTCGAGTAGAGAATTTCTTGTTGACGTCTCGGTATGTAGGAGTAAGGTCAAATCCGCCTAAGAACAGTCTAATAGGGATTGTCTCGCCGCGAACTGGAGCCCCATCCATAATCTCGAATCTGACCAGTGTTTCAGATTCGTTGTACTGATTTGGCGGCGTGCCTGTGGTTTCCCTGCGAATAATTGACAGCTCCATGTGCTTAATTTTTAATCTGACAAGCAAAAAGTAAATTCGCCCAACAATCACATCCTTCAGGTGGTATCGAGACTTGGAGTACTCAAACTCTATATGCAAACAGTCTTCAATGCCAACGTCCATCTTGATCGAGCTCACTGTATCAGGTGGAATATTATACGAGTGGACCCAGAGATCTTTTTCGCGTATAACATCTGCCATACGACGGCCGACTGTGATACGTACAAAGTATCTCAATCGAACGTTGATACCATTGTAGGACTCGAATTGCTTTTCAACATTTCTAAATTCAAATTCATACGATTCTGGATGCTGAAGCTCGCCAGGCGCAGCTAATTCTTGACCCAAAGTGAGAAAGTCGTAGGTATTTCCTCGGTCTGAGAACATTTCTACTTATTAACACAACCGGCATTGATTACAACCAACGAGAAATACTTACCAATAGTTCCAATAAACTGGACTTTAATACCAATGTGCTCCAATCTCCGTCCATCTTTTGGCCGAACAGTGACTGTTCCCTTGACGGCTTCGCCGTCGAGAAACAGTGGCACTTTTTCTTTGCGGCGCTTGTCTAAACGAACATCAACATGTTTGCGTTGGTCTTCTCCATCGAGTCTAATCTCTATATCAAGAGGTGACTTGAAAAACAATGCCATGGTTGACTGATTGCACCAAGGCTGATATTTGGTCTGGTTTGGCTTCCGTAAGTATGAAAATGAGAGGCTAAATGAGTAATTCTCCTCTTTCGTGTCTAAATGAATAATATGCTTCTACTAAAAGCTATACCTCTCACTGTAATTGACACGCTTGTGACGACTGAAATGACTTGGACGAGACTGTCGTGATGAAATTTGCAATTGTCAAAGCTACCTTGACTTCTGTCTAATCGACTTCCGCACGCAATCTTATTGTCAATTGCTTCGTTGCCGTCGCTGATAACGCCTGCCCCGTTGGTCATCTACAAATCCACGTGATGTATCACCCGGCCTCAACAAAGCAAAGAGTTATATAGCTTACCTGTACTTTGTATGCTTACAAAATTACCAAACCACGGAGAAATAAGAAAACTATACTATACCTATATTATGGCTAAAGAATGATTTCAAAAAGTATCTATTTGCCTGTGTAGTAATGTTACATCTGTTAGTCCAGTGACGACTACTTGTTTCAAGGGTACCGAAATACCCGCAAGTCATCTAAACCACCATGAGGTGTTCCATCGCAGAAATAGCAGCTTTATGTGCCTGTTCAGGGTTCAATTCAGTAACATTGAGGGTAACCATATCTGTCTCCGACAACGAAGGTTCCTCGAGGATCGCAAGCTGGGATGCAACCATGCTGTCCTATACATTCAGTTAGCCTTTTAAAACAAAATCTAGCCGACAACCTGGTCGCAGGAAGAGTTTAAAGAAAATGAAAACACACCTTCATGTAATGATCCTTTCTGGCACGTATGCGCTCCATGAGAACTGCTGGTTCAACCTTGACAAATATAAATCGAACACCAATTGAAATACCACGATGGTCGCGCATACTGCGAGCAGAAAGTCTGATGATGTCACGGTACGTCTTCTTCAGCGCCGAGCAAGTGACAAACGCATAGTGATGGCCGGGAGTCTCGCTGTCAGCTGCCTTAACTGCCTCGTAGGTCTTTGGAACAATGCTCTCCAGCCAAGGCTTGCGGTCGTCGTCGTTCAATGGGATCCCTCGGGACATCTTCGAGATGTTTTCGGCCGAGTGCAAGCTGTCACCCTCAACGTAAGGACCATGGAACTCGTTTGCAAGGCCTGTAGCAATCGTGGTCTTGCCACAGCCGGCTGGACCGCTTACGACGAAAATAGTATAGAAATGTGGCATGTCTGGTTGCAGTGTGGATCACTGAGACTTTGATGCTTCTAAACAAAGAAAACGTGCGGTACTCGTAGCTCTTTTCTGTATACAAACTACCGGAACTGATGGCTTGACGAAACAGCCTGGAAATCCCAACTGAAGATGTACCTGATTTATGCAAGGAATATATTGACGGCAACGACGGCCCATGAATGAGTTCGCAAGACGGACGACGACCGGCGCGCGCTCTGGCTGCCCACGGGTCGAGATAAAGTCAACCGTGGGGCGCACCCCCCACACCTGGTCCCCCCAACTTTTGGAATAATTCAGATTAACCTATGTTGTCGTTCTGCACAGTTGCAGTAGATCTATGACACTTGCCGAGCATTTGCTCCCAAGATTCTTCTCAGTGTTTACCAGTTTCCACCTTGAACAGCTAGCTAGTAATGAACCACCCGTCCGATATAGCTCTGGCAAGAACCCGTCCGACCCAAGTTCCGCATTGCCAGTAGCCGCTTTTGATCGCGTTACTATGAAATAGGCTAACAAAACGAAAAGACTAGGCTATTGCTGCGGAAGCGTAAGGAACTGTCCCAATGGTCGAGGAATCAGACTAGCACCTCGTGAACTTGGGAACAATCCTATTTTTGTCTGAGATCTGGACCATCGTGGTGGCTGTAAGCTCTGCTCAGCGCTTGATGTAGCCTACGGCCGGATGTGTCCCGGAGTCGTGACGTCCCAAGATGCTGACCCGGAAAGAACGGAGCACCGAAACGAAGCACCGAAACCTTTTTTGAACTTCGTAGTCCGAAATGTGCCGTAGATGCCGAACTTTGCGGTGAGTGAGTAGAGTACGGGCTACAGACGTAGAAGCCCCCCGTTACGGCTAATTAGTGTGCAAAGAAACAAGTCGGAGGAGCAGACAGAACTTGTGTCTTCGGAGAGTCTATTTTCCGTAAATTTGAAGTCCCATGCTCGCGATGGCTCAACTGGCCCATTGCCACCTCCGATACAAGCCACTTAAGTCGTCCCGGTTGAAGTGTCGTAGCCAATAGCCTACTCGCGATAGTTTTTTCGTCCGGCTACGAAAAAAGGAGGGTACACACGCGTGATGATTATAGGATCGATCATCTATGGAAAAGACATGTCATTATTGAACAATACAAAAACTAGAAAACTGTACACAAATAAAAAACTATAGACTACTTCATCCACTGCTCAATCCACTATCTGGCGAGCCAACCACGGAAATCTGGGCAGTATCGTTCAACATATTGATAGATTGCCAAGTAGCAGTGGTGCGTTCACGAATATCAGCGATTCCCTTTTCCATCTTATTGATAGCAGTCGAGAACTCACTCTCAATCGCCCGGCGACGGTCAGCAAGCTTCTCGCGCTCCTTTCGCCGACGAGCAAACTCTTGATCCCAGCTCCGTCGACGCTCTTCATCGGCTCGCTCAAAGTCGGCCAAAAGCTTACGCTGCCTGGCACACAGCTTATCATAACGATTCTGAACGCTTAAAACCTCGCCAGTAACAATCCGGTCCGCATCATCTAGCTCTGCCTGTCGGCTAGCAAACTCTGCTTCCCATGTAGTCAGCTCTGCCATTTTGCAATCGTACTCCTTGCGACACTGCTCGACGTCTTTGGAAATTGTCCTTTTGTCTTCATCAATCATGATCAAACGGGCTGACAACGACTCGATATCGTCTTCTGCTCGACGAACTGCCTCGCGAAGTGCCAGAACACGGCGAAAAGCACGCTCGTCGCCTTTGTCGCCAGCGCTGAGACGACCCTTGAGCAAATCTATTTCTGATCTCAGTGACGATAGATGCTTATTGTGTTCACGACGAGCCCTTTTTAGTTTGGATTTCTCTTCTGTCAACGCGGCGTTGGTCGTGCACAGAGTGTCCAGCAATGTTGTCACCGGCGAAAGCGGACGCGATATTTGCTGTTGCTGAGAAAGAGTAGCAGCTAAATGTTAGTCGACTGATGCAAACTCTGAAGCATACCGAACCACTTACTATCTTTGGGCGAAGTACAGATGCTTGTCTTGCAAATGGTCACTTGCCGGCCACTTTTAAATGCCTTGCTAATTTCAATTTCATACTCCGTAATCGGAGTCAGACCTGACACCACCAAAAGAGTCTCCTCTGCCTCTTCTTGAATTGCGCCTTTCAAACAAGGTACCACAGATGAGGAGCTTGGTCGCACTTCATCAACAACGCTTGCCTCAAGCATGGCCACGGTGGATGAATGGGCAGGTGTACCATCATGGTACAATTTGGGGACAATGGTCTGAACTGACACTTCAGGCCATAAAATTCCATTCACTCGTACAGAAATGTCGTTGTAAACATCTGCTGGACGAGATTGTGGCTGAGGCTCTGGCATCGACGAAGCAGACACGTCATCGCTGCTATGAGAAAAAATGGAAGGAACAAGCGCAGAAGGTAAAGACAACAAAGAAGAAGAAGAATGCAAATCATTAGAAATGCTTGACTGAGAACCGCACTTATCGGTAGCATTAGTGGTACTTGAGGAGGTGGGACTACTATTACTCGTAGTAGGCCTATCTTGGCCTGTCCACGCGCTCGGTATGATTTCAAACGCCACGTCATTTTCAAGAATATACCGAATAGAAGAAAGCAAAGCAGGTTCAGATTCAGACGGACGGTATCCCAAGCCATTATTGGCCTCATCTGACATAAGAGTCGACAGCAATGTATTGGAATGGCCACCCGCTTCTCCGTTCTCGATCTGACGTGCGCTATCGATACTGTTTGGCGTGTCAGCATTCAAATGTAAGTTATTAGACTCTCTAGAAGCAAGAACAAGAGTGTTCGCCAGTGCTGACCAAACGGACTGTAGTTGCGAACGCGATGAGTGGCCGCCCGATTTTTTCTTCTTTTTTAACGAAGAAGACGAGTCATATGCAGGTTGTACCGGTGGCGGCGTAAAAGCCTGATAATTTGCTTCGTAATCAATGCCAAATCCATCACCTAGTATATTAGGATTTCCCGATGCCGCTGGCATGGAGCTCAATTTGTTTTCGTGCTCCATAAACAATCGACGAAGTGAATGCATCAAGCCTTGGCCGACAATGTGAACAGCCAATGCTTGACTTAACCATCCTGCTGAACCATATATCATATCCCAAGTTCGTGGCAAAGGCGAAGTTCCAGATGCTAGATAAAAGGGCGGTGCTTCTGCGGAAATGGTGTCCGACATCGAACCGACAAGATCATCTGAGTGTAACAACGTTATCGGAGTACTTGGGACATCAAACGGCAACGCTCCATGTCGTAGCATGAATAGTGAGTATTTTACCAATCTTGTCAGCTGTAGTAGTGACGTGCAGTAGATCGCAGTCCGTGATCCACCGCCGCCCAAAGCCGAAGCAATGATCGCTGAACCGAAATCAACCATTATGGATCGCAGCCTTGGCAGGAAGAAAATGGAAATGATCGCCACAACAAGATCGGCCATGAAAATAGTCAATAAGCTAGGTGGATATTGAGTAGCATGCGTTAATGACGAAATTATTGACGACGTAGCCGCCATAGTTGTCGAGGGCGGTACAAAAGTCAGGCACGAGAATAGTAAGTGCACAAACGATACGACGACGTTGGGAAACTGAATGATGAGGATGAAAATCGTCAGTGAGTCTATAAAAGTGTGGGGCGGTAAGATAGTCAATTGACTGAATCCACTACTGCTCAAGCCGCCATTCTTGTTAGACCGCTGATGTTGCTGCTGACCGTGATCATCGTAGTAGGGTGCTGCCGGCGACGAAAGCAATGACGCTGAGTCGCGTCCGTTCATACCGGAACTGATTTCTCTACCGGCGCAAGTCTGAGAAGCGCCAATATCTGTTCGTGATCGGGGATCTGCCGGTACCCCCGTAGATTCCTCTTGAGCAGTAGTCAGCGACAACGACGACGAAGAGCTATTGGTTGACAATCCGTTAGTCGATACCGCCGCTGCCGCGACCAGCTGCGCCGTCCGTTTAGCACCTGACCCGCGGGCCATGAGCCTGTGAACTTGCTCCCCCGTTAGCTAACTCTGCCGTCTGCTGGCGCTGCCGGCACTATCCTCGTGAGTAAGCAATATAACGAAGGTCCGTAAATGCCACAGCTGCTTTCAATACAAGATCCCAACAAAGCAACGCGAAACTGTGGTTAAAGGAAAGTTGTTATGCTTCAATAAACGTATGTCTAACCCCCAAAAAAGTCCTGTATCCGACCTTTTGACGCGGGATCTGTGTATGATGCCGATGCCTCGAAGCCTCTCAATGTTTCTGTAATTTTTCACACGTTCGACTGAATCACCATTGGGATCATCCAAAAATGAGAAGAAAAGCAAATAAAAAAAACCACACCTCGGGCGAAAAGCATCACGTGATGAGAAACTGGGCGATAATAAAATTTCGGCTTAATTTTTGGGTCTCATCGACATGTCCAAAAACAGATTCAGGCTTAGTTGTTTGAGACTTTCTTCAGTCAAGTTTGCTTGCACAAGCTACTACTGTAGTCTACTGAAGTAGTGATGCTTGGACTAAAGAGCACAGCTCGGCCAGTGGCTCAATGTTTGAGCTCAACAAGCCAGTCAAACATCACCACGGTGTTCCAGCAGCAGCAGCGATTTGCCGGAGTTCTTATCAAATCAAGGAAGCCAAAACGAAAATACAGATTTGGAGAGACACGGCCGGCGATATATCATCAGTTCGATTGCGTGGTGGAGCTGTCGGATGGCTCGACGTATACAAGGCAGTCACAATTCCCTCGAACAGAATGGCGATATTTGTTCGACCAGCGTACACATCCAATGTGGAATCCCACCAGTCTTGGTCTTGCCAATTCACAAGTTAGCGAAGGTGGCAAGGTTGCTCGGTTTGCTCAACGGTATGGCCGTGGTAGCGATGCAGCAGCTGAAGATGCTGATGCTGTTGCGCCTGCTTCTGGCGATGACAGCTTCGAGTTCGAAGATTTGTTTACCGAAGAAGATTACAGTGCTCCAAAGGAAGGAAAAATCAAGATTTTGGACAAGAAGCACAAGCGGTACTAACCCAAATTTTGGTAACGCGGGGCAGTCAAGGAGTGGCAGTCAGGTGCGTTTGTATATAGAGAATTAAATTTAAGTAGCAAGATGGTCTAGCCTCTTCATAGTGGAATCATGTTGCATTATTCATATAAATACTAAAAAATGAAAACGAAAATCAGCCAGCAATGTAATGGATGCCGTAAATCATTCAAGATTATGAAGTGGTCTGTTGAGGTGCGCCTTGCTGTTGCTGCACATCACCAAATCCTTGACGCTCCCAAAACGTTTCCCAGAGCTCAATTGCCTCTTTCTGTGATTCGACCGCTGATTCAAGATACGTCTCGACTGACGCCCGGAAATCTTCAACACGTTCTCGCTGGAATCGCTCAAATTCGGTTTTGATTGTCTTGCACAAGTCGTCGTACGCTACCCGAGATTGATAAACTTTTCTCTCAAATTCGGAACACTCTTCTTGTAAGGCTTGCATCCTGTCCGGGGGTGTTTTTCCTTGTCTCATCGCTCTAGTGACATACTGCTGTTTCTTTTGCAATTCCTGCTCAATCGCATGCCACGATGTATACGCTTTCTGTCGCTGTGAAAAAATAGTCCTGATCGATTCAATTAGACGACTGTACTCATCTATGGTGTCACCCAAAGTAAGCATGTCTTGCAATCCCTGGCGTTCATGTAAGTCTCTAATCCTTTGCTCAACATCTGCCAGCCCAGACAAAGTCGCCGATAACGGCCGCGATAACTCAACTTCGCTCAGCAAGCTTAAGGCTGCGGCAAAATCGGCAGTATTATCAGCCAATTCTTTGCGTTGAATAATAACAGTATCCAAAGCTTTACTTAGCGCCTTGAGCTGAATATCGAGCGCATCAATATACTGTCTCTTATCGACAAACCACTCGTCTGTCTCCACAAACTTGCCGTTCATTGAAAAAGCTCCACCAAGCGTGCCCATTAGTCCCGGCTTGGCATCTGGACCCGCATATCTTTCTTTAAGTTTGATCTCGCTATTTAGCGCGTCGCTCTCGAGAAAAATCTTCAGATCGGGGTCATTTTGAAGAACCGGATGCTGAGCGATCTTGTTCAGCATCTTTTCCAAAGCCGAGCGACGACCTTCGATGAATGACTCGTCAAATCGGCCGACGGCCTGCTTCTCCGGCGGAGCGGGCACTATGATTCCAGCATTATTGTTGTTAAGTTGGTGGTAGAGCCACCTGAAGTCACGATATCTTCTTGTCACAATGAAATCTGAGTATCTGTACATGGGTGACGTAGTGTGGGTATGCACGGAGAATACGGTGTAAGACGAAGCCAGTTCGCCTACTTTGACGGGATCACCAATTGATATTTCAAAGACTGGAGTTTGGGCATGCTCTGACGGCTTCTTTAAGCCATTACCAGTCAAAGAGCTACCGGGATTAGCTTGATAAGCGGCAGACTCGGCAGCACTGATCAGTCCTCGCTCGTTTGCAAACTGAGCGGGAATCTCATGCAGTCCACCGTTTACAGGCACTCCAGGCCTGTCCGAGTCATCTTCTTCGTCGTCTCTACCATTTTCTTCTGCTTGCTCCGGTTCACTGTCTTCGAGTGGACCAAGTGGATTAACAACTGGCTCGACAGGTTCGAATACGGCTGCTTCTTCCAAATCATCACCGCCAAATAAATTTGCCCCCGATCCGCTAGGCGCAGCAGCGGACGACAGTTTCCGAGCTCGAGCTTTTCTAAGCGCTCTTGCACGAGAAGCTGCAGGGGAGACAGTCGCATAAGTGCCTGTGGACGGCTTCTTCCCACCCTTGCTTGGCGTCACTGATTCGTTGTGTTCTTCAGTCGCGTTCTCGTGTTTTTCTACCTCGTCGTTGTCTGGATCATCATCTTCGTCTTGTCTCTCCGGTTCTTCTACCACTGGCGGTGGAGTAAATGAGGGCTCTTATTTAGTTAGCATAGGACCGAGTCTACCGCAAAGCTCAATACGTGATCAATCGTGGTGTCCGCTCAAGCGCACCATCACTCACCTTCAATTGGTACTTTCTGGGCTGGTGAGAAAGGCGTCGCGACATCGTCCCACTGGGATGCGCTCAGCTCGTCAGTATCATCCATCTCGCTGTCCCAAAATGCGATACTCCAAGGCAGATCGTGTGCCTGTTCTTGTAGGATTCAGCTTTGAGCATAAGCTCGAGGATACGAAGTTTCGCCTGAGATGAGTGTTCTGGCACCACAACACGATACCCTTAATATTGTCAACTCAATATTATAGGTCGTTTGCTAGCCGAGAAATTCATAGATACAAACTATACGTTACACAAATTCTTTCCCAAAATTACATTTACAATGTTTAAGTTAAACCTTACTATATACAATGGTAGCAAGTTAGCAACGCCAATCAATCTTAAAAGAATCGCCAAGCCAATGTACTTTTGTGACTACAATCAGACAGAGCGAAACTTTTAAATGGGCTTTCCAGCTAGATAGTTTGCCTTACATTCGCTTGCTCGTCAACCTTCGAGGCTGTTATCTGTCTAGAATGCGAAATTTTCGATCATAGTATACCAAGGATGAACGGGCAGTTTCAATTCCACCTTCAGCAAACTCTATTCTTTCAACCTCGCCTACCCATATCTCATGATCTCGTACTCGAAATGGTGGAGCATCTACCCTGCAATCTATTCTTGCAAACGCCAGAGGCTCCCGATATACTTTATTTAATGAATCCGTCGCGCGTGGTCTGTTGAGTGCGGGTGTATCGTATGGATGAGATGAACGCATAAATGAACGAACCAGATCAGCGTGAACCGAGTTGTGGGGGTCCGGAGAAGCTAGTTCAGATACAATCGCCTCTGCATCGGCAAACCCATTCAAAAAGCTCACGCTGAATCGTAACGAGTCGTGCAATATAGCTGACGTAGCAGACGGTAATCGTAAGTTAAATGACAACAGAGGCGCTGCCGGTGGTTCAACTGATAACGACGTGACTGACGACACTGTGCACGCCCGTACAACATCATTGTGAGACGCAGTTATAATACAAAGACCTGCAGCATGCAGGGACATAACCGACTTGTATGACGATGTGAGGTCGACTGACTTCGCTGCGGATTGTGCACATGTTGCTGATCTCGATGTATGTAGGAGCCGTCGAGCCAAAGCAGCTCCGAGCACTGTCATCCGCACGCTTTACACTTGGGCACCTGCGCTTCGGCAAATCTCGCCTCTTTGGTATTAAGATCAGCAATAACTTGTTTATCTTGTGATTCTCAAAACGCGACGGAGAACCAAAATCCCGGTCAAAAACTTGAATGCTCGACTCGCGTACAAATGTCCCACTCCGTCTCCATCAAAAATTGTCTGGCCATAAACCACTTTGGAGTCTGAACAACCAACCACGCCATATGTAAAGAGAAGGCGATAAAATCTGATGGCATGAAGTATAGCAACTATCTCGATGACGCATGCTAGAATAGTTGGGAAAGCATACCGTCAAATAAGCGTTAGGGCGGACTGTTTCAGATCAATAAAGAAGCAATGGCACTCAATATATGCTCGCAATGATAGCAACAAGACCGACGACTACGAGCTTGATCTGCCACCAATACTGGCCCGTATAAGGCGTCCCAGTACAGATCGGCATAAAGTGGAACAGATGCAGTACAAAGAGCTGTCTCAAAAATTCAGTAAAAATCCTTATGGTAAGTTGCAACTGTCGGAATACTTTTTTCTCTGTAACGAGTTCTCACGATGATTCAGCGCGGATGATAAGCCAACCAATTCGGCAATGCTTGTTTACACGAAGAAGATTGCCTCGAAGCTTAATGGAATATATTGGCAGATACAAAGTGCCTCCAGAGCTTATAGAATGGGCTAGAAAGCGAGCTGGAGTAAAACTGGGGAACCTGCCACCGACATCTACGTATATATGTGCGCCAATCGAGGAACAAGACATTCCTGCAATGCGACCCAATAGTCTATACTCTCTCAGAAACGCCGAGTTGCTCAAGTTGCATCCACAAAGGAAGATTTCATCAATAAAGATGTTCGGCAATGGGCCCAAATTGTCGCAAAGTTCTGAGCTGCTTTATCCTCTAGACATGGACGTCGTTGTATCTTGTAGGCTCAATATGAGACTCCAGCGAGCACTGATGGATGTACGAGAACAGGATATTGCAATAACCGACGAGTCCGATGTCGACGCGGACACGGCAGCAATACTTTTATGGGACAATCACGGATCACGTTATGATCGAACAGAACATGCCGTGGTTCGATATAATATGAACCGACTTTGCCAACCAGCGACAAGCACAGCAGTGAGGAGCAGATTTAATGAGCTGGCAGGGACCGAAAACCTCAAAAACGTGAGCGTGTTATATTCGGCTAACACCATGCGACTGTTGTCGGTGCTGTGGCAGATGAGGTTATATGGTCAGTAGGCCGGTGGTGGAGATTTAAGTGGGATGCGCCCATTTATGACGAGCATGCGTTTGTAAATAATGTAAATAAGGTAAAATAGTGTATATAGAAGAGCACCAGTTGAACACACATCCGCTTTGGGTACCCGACGGCGCGAGTTCAAGATCAGGGTCTACACGATTAATACGTCTGATGCAGGACATCCGACGACAAGGAGAGTGGAGCGAAAACAACCTTGATGCGTTGCCGTCGGCAATCAGCCAAAGATGACGCCGTCGGAAGCTGCCAGCGAGCGTCAATGGAGACGAAAATCCGGGGTAGCGGAAGCTCATCTCTGGTGCCCGCCATACGCTTCTCGGAGGAAGCACGGCATCGAATTCGACGCTCTGGGGGTCGGCAGTTCAATTGTGCCGAGACATGACAGAGAAATAATGGCCCTGTAGCTAACGGAAGTATGATATGGCAGCAGCAGAAAGCTACAGCACCTTTCTGGTTTCGCAAAGACAACATGTCTCTGGCTATAAACCTCGGATCTTGCCTGGGACGTCTTTCGCTGTGGGCAGAGCCGGATACCGCCGGATGCTTGGGTACAGAGGCGCTAGCGGAGTAGCAGTAGTATACATATCAAGGCGTTTGTGTCGCCATCAAGTACCACCCCAGCTGAGGACGAAGAGGACAGGGCATTATGAGTAGTGTTCGTCGAGGCTGCCTAGATATGCCAACTGCAGCTGAATCATAGGAGAGAAGAGCTCACTGACTGTAAGGCCGTCGTGAGCTGAACTAAATCTTCTTCTCGACTGCTGACCGTTCTCCTGGAGCCGAGCGCCGGGCCGGCTGGCTGCCGGCGCTGGCATTGTAGTTCCATTGCCGACTGATCTGCACGAACGTTGTGCTGCCTATCGAAGAACCGGGGGGGTTCTGTGCACTCTGCCGATGCAATCGTCGGCTGTCTCGCGAGATCATCGCGTCATTGTAGTCCTAGTCCTAGTCGTAGTGTGATTGGCCGACGGCGGCTTCTTGCCATGCGGTACGGCGAAGCCAGGATGGCCAGGGCCTGCTTACTTACTCCGTCAGACAGTGCAACTTGGTCTTTAATCAATCGAAGTTGACGCCGGTACATCCACATTCTGTCTGTAGACACGAGCCCTGACCGCGGTGCGCACCGCATGATTGATGCTCTGTCTCCAAAACCGCGCGCCCCGGCAGCCCGCACGATAGTCATCGCGGCGTTGCGGCACGGCGAAGCAGATAGAGATACATACAGTCTCGGGAAGTCGCATGCCGGCTTTGCGGGGGAATCCAGAGTCAGAAGGGCAGAAAAAGGACACGCCAGCCGTGGACGACAGCCGACGGTGGATAAGGAGGGGGGACGTACCAGGGATCCAGCTCTACATTTTGTCGACTGCTATCAATCGCCCGCGACGCCTCTAAGCCTGAACATCGAACACGCCTGCTGACTAGCACACGTCGTTGCCATTGAAAAAATTTTTGCTCAATTGCTCATTAGCTGGCTGAGACCTACTGACCATGATCCAATTGAATCATTGTAAAAATCCTTTGGTGGGGTGGTCCTGCAGCGCAAAATTTTTTGGCTGCCGGGCTAACCTGGTTCCATCTGTACCGGTCTCTACTCCCGCTCCCGCCCGCGTTTGGCGCCCCACTGCCGCCCACTGTCCTCCCAGGAAAGACTGACTAGCAAAACCCAGTCGGTGCTCGTCATATATAAAGCGAGCACTGCTTGTCCGGCTCGTATCAGTTTCGCTCCAAACCCACGGTGCTCTTTATTTCCGACTTAGTTCACCTTTGTTTGCAGACATCAGTTCTTGCTGGATCTCTCCTATTGGCTGTTGACAGTTCTGTGCTCTCTTTGGTAAATCAGTGGCTCCGTTACCAGCAGCAATGTCATCCGCAGACTACGTGAATGCTGCCGACAGCTCCACGCTGATGACGATGCAGCGCATGCGCGAGCAAACATCCATTCTTGGACCTATGAACAAAATTCTGGGTATGCTTTTAGGGTTTATTTTTGGGCGATATGATTGAATTGCGACTAACAAATCGCTTTTAGTTGCCAATCGTGGTGAAATACGTATGTGATCCAGTTAGTTTTTGGCTCCTGAGTTGATAAAACATCTCTCCTTGGCTAGCCAGGGCCGATCCCTTTTCTCTCTTCTTTCAGGTAGCTCTGCCACTGGTTTTTTATTTGCTTGCTAACCCTGGCGCTTTGCTCCGTAATATAGCTATCCGTGTAAGTCTCAACTCAATTGATCTATCGTTGGCTGATTCTAACCATCGCGCACTTTAGATTTTCCGTACTGCCCATGAATTGTCCATGCAAACAGTGGCTATCTACTCCTACGAAGACAGACTGTCTATGCACAGACAGAGTATGCTCATTCCTGATTTTATGCTTGTTTCTTAGTCCGCACTAACGCTGAAATCAGAGGCTGACGAAGCCTACGTTATTGGAAAGCGCGGCCAGTACTCGCCCGTCCAGGCTTACCTTCAGATTGACGAGATCATCAAGATCGCAAAGGAGCACGATGTGTCCATGATTCATCCAGGCTACGGTTTCTTGTCTGAGAATGCAGAATTCGCCCGCAAGGTAGAAGAAGCAGGTATCGCCTGGATTGGTCCTCCACATACCATCATCGATGCTCTGGGTGACAAGGTTTCGGCCCGTACAATTGCTATCCAGAACAACGTGCCCGTTGTTCCCGGTACGCCTGGTCCAGTAGAAAATCTTGAGGATGCCGAGGCCTTTGTCCGGGAGTACGGTTACCCAGTGATCATCAAGGCGGCTTTCGGTGGCGGTGGCCGTGGTATGCGTGTCGTCCGTGAAGGGGAGAACATCCAGGATGCCTTTTTGCGTGCTTCCTCAGAGGCTAAGTCTGCCTTTGGTAACGGTACTGTCTTTATTGAGCGTTTCCTTGACAAGCCTAAGCACATCGAGGTTCAATTGCTTGGTGATGCCGAAGGTAACG
Source organism: Myxozyma nipponensis (assembly GCA_030580395.1). Classification (NCBI taxonomy): domain Eukaryota; kingdom Fungi; phylum Ascomycota; class Lipomycetes; order Lipomycetales; family Lipomycetaceae; genus Myxozyma; species Myxozyma nipponensis. The sequence goes on from JAKTSU010000047.1 coordinate 78,423, forward strand.
TTGTTCATTTCTTTGAGCGCGATTGTTCGGTTCAGAGACGTCACCAGAAAGTGGTTGAAATCGCCCCAGCCAAGGATCTGCCCAAGTCTGTCCGTGACGCCATCTTGAAAGATGCCGTCAGACTTGCTGCCTCAGTAAAATACCGCAACGCTGGTACTGCTGAATTCTTGGTTGATAGTCAGAACAGACATTACTTTATTGAGATCAACCCCAGAATGTAAGTAGACCTGCGGTAAACTGCGAATTTTTTTTTCTAATGCCATCTAGTCAAGTTGAGCACACTATCACTGAGGAGATTACCGGTATCGATATTGTTGCTGCACAGATCCAGATCGCTGCTGGCGCTCTACTTTCTCAACTCGGCCTTACCCAAGACCGCATCTCAGCTCGCGGCTTTGCCATTCAATGCCGTATCACCACTGAAGACCCTTCAAAGAGCTTCCAGCCTGACACCGGTAAGATTGAAGTGTATCGGTCGGCCGGTGGCAACGGTGTCCGTCTTGATGGTGGTAACGGGTTCGCTGGTGCCATTATTAGCCCCCATTACGACTCCATGTTGGTCAAGTGCTCTTGTTCGGGCTCGACTTACGAGATTGCTCGTCGTAAGATGTTGCGTGCGCTTATTGAGTTCCGTATCCGTGGCGTAAAGACGAATATCCCCTTCTTACTCGCTCTTCTCACACACCCAACCTTCGTGTCCGGTACTTGCTGGACCACTTTCATTGACGATACTCCTCAATTGTTCGAGATGATGATCTCCGCGAACCGTGCCCAAAAACTGCTTGCCTACCTTGGTGATTTGGCTGTTAACGGCTCGTCTATCAAGGGCCAAATCGGAGAGCCCAAGCTCAAGACTGCCATTATTCATCCTGTTCTGACGGACTCTACGGGTGCACCTATCGATGTTTCGTCTCCATGCACTGAAGGCTGGCGCAACATCTTTATTGAGAAGGGCCCTGAAGCCTTTGCCAAGGCTGTTCGTGAATACAAGGGTACTTTGATCATGGATACCACCTGGCGTGATGCCCATCAATCGCTTTTGGCTACACGTGTCCGTACGACCGACCTGTGCAACATCGCCACCACTACTTCGCACGCTTTGTCGGGAGCTTTTGCTCTTGAGTGCTGGGGTGGTGCAACCTTCGATGTCGCCTACAGATTCTTGTATGAAGACCCATGGGACCGATTGCGCAAGCTCCGCAAGCTTGTGCCTAATATTCCGTTTCAAATGCTGCTTCGTGGTGCGAATGGTGTGGCTTACTCTTCTCTGCCAGACAATGCGATCGAGCATTTCTGTGTGCAGGCTAAGGAGTGCGGTGTTGATATTTTCCGAGTATTTGACGCACTCAACGATCTCGAACAACTCAAGGTCGGTGTTTTAGCCGCACGCAAGGCTGGTGGCATTGTTGAAGCCACTGTTTGTTACTCAGGTGATATGCTCAACCCAGCCAAGAAATATAATCTCCCATACTACCTTGACTTGATTGAGAAAATTGTCTCGTTCGGTACTCATATTATCGGTATCAAGGACATGGCTGGTACTCTCAAACCTAAGGCCGCCACCATCCTCATTGGCGCCGTCAGAGAAAGGTTCCCAGATATTCCGATCCACGTGCACACGCATGACTCAGCAGGAACTGGTGTTTCATCAATGGCCGCCTGCGCACGTGCTGGTGCTGATGTTGTTGACGTGGCTACCAACTCCATGTCAGGCATGACTTCACAGCCATCGATCTCGGCGCTGTTATCTACTCTCGAAGGCTCGATTGACACAGGCCTGAACGCTGATTACGTTAGAGAAATCGACTCATACTGGGCTCAGATTCGGTTGATGTACTCCTGTTTCGAGGCTGATCTCAAGGGTCCAGATCCAGATGTGTATGTTCATGAGATTCCTGGTGGTCAGCTGACAAACTTGTTATTCCAGGCTCAACAGTTGGGTTTGGGTGCCCAGTGGCTAGAAACCAAGAAGGCATACGTTGAGGCCAACAAGCTGCTTGGTGATTTGGTCAAGGTCACACCTACTTCCAAGGTTGTTGGCGACTTGGCTCAGTTTATGGTGTCTAACAAGATCTCTCCTGAGGAGGTGGTTGAGCGCGCAGGCACACTCGATTTCCCGGACTCCGTCTTGGATTTCTTGCAAGGTAAGATCGGCCAACCATACGGTGGATTCCCGGAGCCGTTGCGGTCCCGAGCTCTTCGTGGCAAGCGGGAGATGCTCAATGAGCGACCAGGAAAGTCTATGCCACCAGTTGACTTCGCCGCAGTGCGTAAGGAGCTTGAGGCCAAGTACAAATCTGTCAAGGAGACTGATATTGCTTCGTATATCATGTATCCCAAGGTGTTTGAAGATTACCAGGCTTTCATCTCCAAGTATGGAGACTTGTCTGTTCTGCCGACCAAGTACTTCTTGACGCGTCCTGAGATTGGAGAGGAGTTCTCGGTCGAGCTTGAGATGGGTAAGATTCTTATCCTGAAGTTGCTCGCCATAGGTCCGTTGTCGCCTCACACTGGCCAGCGCGAAGTGTTCTTTGAACTTAACGGTGAGATCCGACAGGTCACTGTTGATGACAAAGCTTCCTCAGTTGAGAGCGTGTCCCGACCCAAGGCTGATTCGTCTAACCCGTCCCACGTTGGAGCGCCAATGTCCGGTGTCGTGATCGAGGTCAGAGTCAAGGAAGGCTCGATAGTCAAGAAGGGCGATCCTATTGCTGTCCTCAGTGCCATGAAAATGGAGATGGTCATTTCAGCTCAAGCTTCAGGAAAGGTCACTGATGTGGTCATCCGGGAGGGCGACTCGGTCGATGGATCGGATCTGATCTGCAAGATTGGCAAAGCCGATTCTGAATAAACAGACTTACGATGATTATTTTGGTTTAAAACCTCCGTAAACAGATTCGTTTTCTTCTTGTTTCTATTACTATGCTATATTAAAGGCATTAAATATACTATATTTTTGATTTACATAGCTTTTGTCATCCTACTCAACGAAATCCGTGGACTGAACGTACTATATCAAGTTTTTTGATAACGAGCAGGGTAACAATAGCACGCTAAACTGCTAGACGCCAGAGTCCGACCGTCATTGTAGTCAACGACAAGTCATCAAAAGATATTGTTGAGTGACCACGATTACCTGAAACGCCATGTCCACTGATAGTGGAGGAGGACAAGGTGCACTGTCAGACTTACCAATTGTGCCTTATCCTCCGGCGAGTGTGCGTGCAGAACTAGATCATTCAGTATGGCAAGCAGCGGTAGAGTCGTGGATTGCCATCACGGGCGTGTTTGTCGATTTGCCGGTGACTGCAAGCGGGAGCTCAAATTTGGTTCGATTTCTGCAAAGCTATGTGGCTATTGAGAGTCAGCCTGCGCAAACAGTAGCTGCAGACAATGGGAAGGAGGCTGGTCTGCGGAGAAACGTGTTTTTGCTATTAGTCAGACAGTACCGGGCCGCGACACAAGTGTCCAACATGACACTTCTCTGGGGATTTATTGTCACATATGGTTTACAGAATCGGGAGATTACTGCAGAGATCGTCAAGAAACAAGACCGCATACGCATGCTACGAAGTTATGTTCTCGAATCACGAATCAATGCCGGAAAGTTTGGCGTCAAGGAATTGCACACTTTGCAGATCCTGTTTCGCGATTCAGATATTGTCACCCAATGGTGCAGCTCTTCATCGGAATGGATTATTGCTTTGAACACCATCTGCAAAACGCACGTTGTATCAGTCACTGAGACGTCTAGTAGAGCTGATCTCGGAGATAGCACACCGACGATCTCCGAAGTGGTATTGAAGGTGGCGTACATATCCGTATGTAGTCTAGCTGCAGCAACGCCAGATATGGCGGCTCGAGTTGTGCGTGATTTACTCACTTTGCTGCCAGCGCCGTCTAGGGCGGGCCCTGGTGATATGATTCTCGCGTTGGTCGTGCGTACCAATTTGATCTCCAGGTTGACTAAGATTGTTGACAACCCGCCAGACTGGGCTAAGTCCGTTCAAGGGCTGAATGCCATTGTGGTTTCATTGGACGCTGCGCGGCTAAAGCTGGGTAGCGATATCACCCGAAGAATTGTCGAATGTTATCGAGTCTTTAATGTAGGAGGCCAGGGTCGTACGAAGACCAGCATGGCTCGGGTTATGGATGAGAGCAAAATTGATGAGATCCTCAGTATCTTTGCTCACCTATCACGGGACAAAGCCCGAAAACTTTTACAGTCTCATGGAAATAATGTCGAGGCTGTCGTTGCTTTCATAGTTGACAATCCTGACAACGTTATCGACTCGCAACTAGCTGACCAAGTCGGACAGCTCTCAGTACAAGAAAATATTGTCACTGCGGAAGATGATACATTTGATATATTTGAGTTCAAACCAGGCGGGCTTCATTCTGGGCAACGGGATACAGAAAGCAACGCCGACGCGTTACTACAGGAAAAACGTACAGACGACGACAAGCAGCGGATTATGGAGAATATTCGCCGGATATGGGACGAGGATGAGGACGGGGAGCGTGACGACACGTATGATGACATCGACGCTTCTAGAGGAGCAGGAACATCTGGCGCCGGTTTTGATGATGCTCACGATGATGATGGGAGTGATGTAGTCATTATCAAGGGGACCAACAATAGTCGTCGGGCACGTGACAAATTGGATACTGACGTACAAGAGAGATACCTGTGGCATCTGTTCTCAACGTCAGACAGTCTGCGCCGTGATGCTCGTGGTAGTAAACAGCGAGCTGAAGCAAAGATGGCCACAGGCTGGTCCGATGAGCAAATTGAAGGATGGGCAACCATGCTCAATCGTGATCCGCGACAGAAAAAATTGCTGGAGGATAGATATATGTTCAAAGGTAATCGAGCCGAATCTTCGAGTGAAGCTGACAGAGACTCGGACAGCGAGCCGTCCAGCGAGCCGTCTAGAGAGCCGTCACGGGAACGGCTAAACGACGCAAAGACTAGTAACCGTAACAAGCAAACTGCCGGTGGTCCTAGACCCACGAGTGCAGCTCATCGTGGAGGACAGAAAAAGAGCGGATATTCGCATGCTAATCATAATCGGCGAGATCAACGAACTCGAAAGCTTCGTGGCGGAATGGCTATGCCTGAGCAATAGACCATGAAAGAAAAGAGCACTTTTGGCGATTCTCGTTTTTAGTAAATAGCTAACATAGAAGATAACTTATGTAATTATTAGAATTTAGTACATATTGTAAAAGAAAGTATCAAAGTAAAACCCCAATTTGCCCCTTAAATAGTTATAGCAAAACATAACCGTATGATAAATGACATCCTACTTGCGCAAGACATAGTTAAAGCCAACCAAAGGCTTCGCAGTCTGGAACCATTTGACGTCAGAAGAGTCGGAAGGTCCGACCAACTCGAACTGTTGCTTCTCACCAAACTTGCAAGGAACAGAAGAGTGAGAAAAGACGCCGTTGGTGGCATCAAAAGTGCCAACGAGCGAGCCACGCTTGGGACGCGAGGAGTATGACAGCTGGGATTCATCAATCAAAGTAGGGACAGTGTAGATCTCAACCTTTTTGGCACCAGTGAGCGTAGATGGGAACGATCCCTTGGAAGGAGGGGTCCAGATCAAGTGGCAAGAGCCAACATCAGCCTTGGAAAGAGGGGGGACATCGAACGAGACGAAGGTAGACACATCAGCGCCATCCTTGGTCACAACTTCACCAGTGTATTGGGCACCAAAGACCTTGGATGGCTCGGCTTCCTTGACGGGAATAAGCAAGTTTGGTGGGAGCAGGCTAACAGTAGGCGAAGCAGCCGCAATAGTAGCCGCAGCAGCCTTGGCGACAGCAGAGCTGGCAACCGGCGTGATGGTAGCTTTAGTGACAGTCGAAAGCGTGCTCTTGGCAGAAGCCGAAGCCGATGTTGAAGCCGATGTCGGCGAAGAAGAGGAAGCCGCAAATTTGTTGTAGTCGACAGCGACGCCGAGGCCGGTTCCCTCAGGGCAAGTAACATCAGCGCCCCAGTAGAGATAGTAGCTTCCTCCTGAGGGACAGGCGACGCCGTTCTCAGCGCCCTCGAACAGGAGTGCACCATCATTGAGACCCCAAGCGTTGGCTTCAGAAGCTTCAGGCGCCTTGTCTCCGTATTTGACCTTGCCGTCTGCGTTGACATAAAGATAAGTGTCCGTTGTAGACTCGGTCAGATAGCCGCTGCTAGAAGTTGACGGCGTAACAATCAGGGCATCACCTGAACCGCCAATCTTGACGTTACCATCGTCCAAGAGTACTTGAGCGTACTGCAGAACACTGGCTGAGCGGATCGTATAGAAGCTGAAAGCATCGTGCGTAGGAGCGGCAGAGACTGAGGAAGTCGGAGCAGTTGTCGAAAGCGTGCTCTCAGCAGAAGCCGAAGCCGATGTCGAAGCCGATGTCGGCGAAGAAGAGGAAGCCGCAAACTTGTTGTAGTCGACAGCGACGCCGAGGCCGGTTCCCTCAGGGCAAGTAACATCAGCGCCCCAGTAGAGATAGTAGCTTCCTCCTGAGGGACAGGCGACGCCGTTCTCAGCGCCCTCGAACAGGAGTGCACCATCATTGAGACCCCAAGCGTTGGCTTCAGAAGCTTCAGGCGCCTTGTCTCCGTATTTGACCTTGCCGTCTGCGTTGACATAAAGATAAGTGTCCGTTGTAGACTCGGTCAGATAGCCGCTGCTAGAAGTTGACGGCGTAACAATCAGGGCATCACCTGAACCGCCAATCTTGACGTTACCATCGTCCAAGAGTACTTGAGCGTACTGCAGAACACTGGCTGAGCGGATCGTATAGAAGCTGAAAGAATCTGAGGCCCTTTTTTGCAAAGGAGCAGCAGAGACTGCGGCAGTCAGAGCGGCAGCCGATGCCAAGTATGTGAAAGAAACCATTGTAGTGTAGTGGTAAGCCTTGATAGAGAGCTGATTATGAGTGTTGGTGATGAGCAGACAAATGGAAGATGGCTAGGACAATGGAAATCCTCACGTATTTATGTTAAAAAACCCGGCGGCAAACAATTCCTCGGTGCGGAGAGACGAAACATAGGATCGCTGGTCAGGACGCCAAAAATAGGACTTCGAGCACGATGCGCTAGCGCTCGGGTTCCTGGATCCATTGACGGCCCTCGCTTCAAGAAGGGTAGCATCCTTCTTGGCGTTACATCAGCGTTACATCACCAGGTCATTTAGCTCGCCATCGGCTGGCAAAACCAGCCGAGCAGCAGCGCTCGAGCAAACGGCCGATCGAGGCCTCGGGAAGACAAGCATAAGACTAAACGCAAAAACTGTCCTCGGGATCCAGGGGTCAAGCAGAGCCGGGCCGGTGGCACCATATGGCCCGCCGCTGCCCCTGAGTCTCGAAACAAGCCGTGCGACGTCGCGACGTCATGGTTCCGAGTCTGGTGGCGACTGGGTAGTTCAGGCAGAAACAGACGACGACGACGATAACGACGACCTCAGAGAACTTGTCATGATGACCCTTAGAATTGTACGCAGAGTTTGCCCGGCACTGCGCGTTGTGGAAGCTCACCGTCTGTTTCGCACGGCTGGACGTCATTGCCGCACTCTTCCCCGCAAAACATCTATATATAGCGAGAGGGTGGTTTAAGGCTGTAACAGGTTACAGTACCCGAGGACGGCTTTCGACGGAGAAAAATTATTGGTTCTGGGATCCTGCAACAAAGATGATCTGCGACCGCGCTGAATGTCGTTCTGTGTACCGAAGGCTACGATGTCAATTGCTTTGTGCTATAATTAGCTAGCTGTCGCTGGATCAGTAGCCGTGCTTTGTGCTTCCGGCTAAGCTAGCTTTGCGTCGTCGAAACATGGGCATTATTCCATGGCCTGTTGACCCCGGCCAAGATCCATCTACTGTGCCGAAATCTCTTTCCGCTATTAATTTTTAGTATTACAATACAGCTACCTTTCCTCGTTTCTTGGCCTATGTAGACAAGCGTCCATGTGAACAAGCGTCCATGTAGACAACCGGCTACAAACAAAACACCCTGATCGTCGTTTGCCGTTTCGGCAGGAATTTTCTTATATTTAGTATTTAATATACTCTGAGACATGCATGATCGCCTTCGTAACTAATATAGTATGGCGTGCGCGCTCACTATGCCCCGGCATCCCCGTTTCAGCCGTTTGAACTCTTGTCGGTTTACACCATTCGGACAGCATCATCATCGCACAAGCTGGTTATGGTTTATAAATCTCCTGAAAAAGGCGAAACCAAACGCCCCCGCACACACACACAAAATGACCTAATTACAGAGCCATGGGAGGCTTGAAGATTCGGAAAGTATGACCTGGTCTGGGCAATTCACTGGGCGGTTCTGCCATCGTCATATTGCTTAAGGTAATGATCAAACCTGTCCAAATAAAAACTATATTCAACTGCTCCATATCCAAATGCAATAAAAAGAAAAAACTGATTCACTACAAGGCATGCCATATCAAAAGAAAAAAACCGAGAAAAAAGTTTTTATCCAACCATCCACAACTGTTCAAGCGCATCCCGAAAAAACTCCACATTATATTCGACCAATGCAATCTTAGGCATGTTTTCTTTCCGCATCAGACATACCAGCGCAAGTCCCTTTACCATTTGGTGTAAGTACAGTATCACTCCGTTGCTCAGACGTGACATGCTCCCAATAGGCCGTCGACGTTTCGAGCTTGAGTGTGGGTGTCCCTGACCGTTTGTACCGGAAGCCGTCTTGGAATCCAGAGCGTACAATGAGTTCATATCCACCGTGATATCAATGAAATCGGTACAAATTTCGTAAGTAGGAACGTCCATCGGTGAAGAATCAGTCGCAACAAAAATTTTTGACCCCATATCGAATAAAAACGCTTTTTCGATTCCGCTATGTTGGCACAGCACGTTCAAAAGATTCTCTAGCGTGGCCATATGAGGAATCAGTTTCTGCACGACCCTCGAGAATGCTTCATATATGGAATGGTCAAAAATGCTAGTCAAGTGAAACGAGATTGACACATTGACCAGGCCCACGTCCAATAACTCATCGGTTACTCTTTGCGTAATGTCCCTCTGGGCATCCAATCTAAAGTCATCGCTGAGCCCATCGACTTTATGAACGAAAACCTCGATATTGATGGCAGGGTTAGCATGCACGGCCTGCACAACTATGGAATGCAAGTTTGCCAGCGACGTGATATACTCGTCTTGAGAATCAATTACATAGATAAGCGCACCGACATTTGCAAACATTCGGTCTGCATCCACCATCGTCTCTGTCACATCGATCTGCCCAGGCATTTCAATAACTGCAAAGTCAAAGAACGAGCTAGTCACTGTTAGAAATGATCAACCGCAATCGAAAATCTTCGTGCACGTGGTACTCACCTGAATATTGATGTTGTCGGGGCTGTAGTACTCTCAATATATAAGGTATCCAGAGGTTGCATATTATGAAACATAACTTGACAGATCGAGGATTTGCCGCCTCTATTATCTTGTGTTAGTATCCGTACGGCACGTCTTGTGCCATCGCTGAAATCACTCATCCTCCATACCTCCGTAGACCCATCATCACGATCTTGGGAAACCTGGGCTCGCCCAGTCGGCTTGAGACATCTTGCGATATTTCCGACATATATGATAAGTACACACGTAACTTTCAGTCTTGCAGAAACTACCGACGATTACGACCTGTCGCTGATGTGCCACCCATGTGCTGCACGCATATATCAGGCACAACTCAGACCACCATCGACAAGGATAACGTTAACGTATTCGACTCTGGAAGTCGAGCGCGGTCCCATCGGTACCAACCCCGTCGATGCAGCCGCCAACCATTTGGCTGACCCTAAACATAGGCCCACTACTCTAAGCTACGGCCAAAGGTTAGAGCCCTAATACTGTGTGACTGCGATTTGCCAGTGGACCGGGATTCATCCTCACTGAAGTTTGCCCTAACAAAGCCCATCGTGGAATGTGTGGTTTTTGTGGAACTTGAAGACGACGTCCATACATAGCATCACCGTAACCACTCACATATTAAAACAGAGAAGCTAAATGTATGTATAAAGGCCTTCTTTCAGACTTTCAGACATGGCAGAGGTGACTGTGAGGATACTGGTTGTTACGATTTGGTTTCGTTTTTGGTGTGTATGTTGAGATTCATAACTCTCATCTGACATGAATTACAGACTTGCGACACTTCGTATCTTACACTTGACTTTTGCTGCTATCAGTCCAAGATCAATTTGCTAATCTGTTCAATAGTACGCTTCTTTATATCAGATAAGCTTATACCACATTCATAATGGTTGCAGATATTTCCGCCAAGCGAAAGCAAGTCGCCGATGGTGTCTTCTTCGCCGAATTGAACGAGTTTTTCACCCGTGAGTTGGCTGAGGAGGGATACGCTGGTGTGGAGGTTCGTTCCGCTCCCACAAAGACTGAGATCGGTACGTTTTTACTGTTGAATTTATTTGAGTGGATGGAATCGGTTTTACTAACTGTGCTATAGTCATCAGAGCTACCCATACTCAAGATGTTCTTGGACCTAACGGTCGCAGAGTCCGTGAACTCACGTCGCTCATCCAGAAGCGTTTCAGAATCCCTGAGGGAGGTGTTGTTATCTACGCTGAGAAGGTCCAGCAGCGTGGACTGTGCGCCATCGCGCAGTGCGAGTCCGTGAAGTACAAGCTTCTCAACGGTCTTGCCGTCCGCAGAGCTTGCTACGGTGTGCTCAGATACGTTATGGAGTCTGGTGCCAAGGGTTGTGAAGTTGTTGTCTCTGGTAAGCTGCGTGCTGCACGTGCCAAGTCCATGAAATTCACCGACGGTTTCATGATCCACTCTGGTCAGCCCGCCCGTGACTTCATCGAGACTGCTACTCGCCACGTTTTGCTTCGTCAAGGTGTTCTTGGTGTCAAGGTTAAGATCATGCTTGGATCCGACCCTGAAGGTAAACTCGGACCCAAGAAGACCCTTCCTGATGCTGTTACCATCATTGAGCCAAAGGAGGAGGATGCTTCGTCTATTGAGCCACACATTGTTCAGTACAAGCAGAAGGCTGAGCCTATCGCTGCCGAGCCTATTGCTGCTGAGCCTACCGAGCCTATCAGCGCCTAAATGGTTGCGGAGTAAAAGATCTTTGATCTGCTTTGGATTGTGTACTAGGTTTATTCTTTAATTTATTATCGTTGATACAATATCATTTGGCCCGACTGTTTCAGCATCTGGCAATTGACGAACAGCTATGCTCCTATAAAAAAACGGTGAGTTGGCCAGACTTGTGGCAGTTGCCTTTACAATAATATTTGGCTGTGATCTTGCAAATTAGTCTAGTTTTTATGTTTTTTTCAATCAAATTCCATCGTGTTTGCAAAAAAGGTCTTGAGAAACCCCCAGCCCTCAATCGCGTAGTTCTTTTTCTGCGCGCGCGTAAAAAAGGTCGGTCTCAACGACTGACTCCTCAATAGCAATATAAGCGATCGATTTCCCACCTAACAAAAGTTTACAGCCGTTTCAATTGCTTTACAAGAGAACTTAGTGTATCAAAACTACGGCCATTGATATTTGACGCGCTTTTAGTTCCTGAATATTGTACAGATTAATCTCTATCACTCTGTAAAGACACGGATCGGCCCTAGAGATCGTTAGACTAACCGAGTCGACGCTGCAAATCACGTCCCGTTTTTCGTCCTCCGAGATCGCCGCTTCAACCGTAATGTCTGATTCAGATATACAACAGCATCAAAGTCCAAACGATAATGTCGACACTCAGCAGCATCAGGACGTGCAAGAAAGTACGTCAGATGTATTGGCACCAACAGTGTTAACTTTACGGTCGCTGGTGTCGTCTAAAGCTGCTGGGGTTATCATCGGCAAGCAGGGCAAGAACGTGGCAGAGATCCGAGAAGAAACTGGCGTGAAAGCTGGTGTGACCAAGCCTCTTCCCGGAGTCCATGACAGGGTCCTGGCCATTACTGGTTCACTGGATGGAGTTGCCAAAGCGTACTCAATGGCAGCTCAGACCTTGATTGACGCTCCTCCACCGTCACCGATGTCTCCAACCGGCACGACATTAAATGCTACGACTGATGCTGTTACTATGCGGCTTCTGATCTCCCATGCTCAAATGGGCTCGATAATTGGCCGCCAAGGTGCTAACATCAAATGGATTCAAGACGAGTGCGGAGTACGCATGGTCGCATCTAAAGATATGATGCCTAGCTCGACCGAACGTGTGGTCGAAGTCCAAGGCTCGTCCGAGAGCATTCACCAGGCTATCTGGCAGATTGGAAAGTGCTTGCTTGAAGACTGGGAGCGTGGTGTCAGTGCCATTTTGTACAATCCCCAGCAAGGAAATCAGTCTACTGCAGCGTATGCACCCCGACGGCCGCGAACTGGCTCATCAGCAGAATATGACGTTGGAATGAATAATGCTGATGGTAGCGAGGTGCAGAACATCGGTATTCCAGCTGACATGGTTGGCTCAATAATTGGTCGTGGCGGAACCAAAATCCAGGAAATCAGACGCGCCTCGGGGGCCCGAATTTCTATTGCAAAGCAACCTCATGATGATACTGGTGAAAGAATGTTCACGATCCGGGGCTCAGCTGAGGAAAACGAGCGTGCTCTTTTTTTGCTCTACGAACAGCTTGAAGTTGAAAGACTCCGACGCCAACAACAACAGCAAGAAGAAGGAGATGATGTTTCTTTTGAATGATCTTCCTTGTCACTTTAACACTCCCGACAATTAAAACCAAAACCGAATTGCATTCACTACAGCAAGAACAAAAGCAGCTTTCATAATAGCTACGAAAACTCAGAATCACACCTACGAGCGTATACCATATACCAACGCTTAAAATTGGTAGTACAAAAACATTGCGGCAACAAATTAGGTATCAATACTCACGGATGATGCCTTCCTACATAACGATCTATCAACCTGGCAAGCGGGAAAGACTTACCTTCACCGACTCTCAATGGCATTTTGACTCTTGTACAATAAGCAAATCAAAAATTCTTTTTGCGTAATAAATAAATGAATAAAATACAATGGACGTGTAAGAGAGACTGTGTCCTATAGTTTTGTAGTTTTGGTGGAGAACTGAGCTGTTCTATTCGAATCCCAGCAGAGGTGCTCAGGGGGCAAGGCAGACCCGAGAAAGTATGGGCTATCAAAAAAGTTCGCGATGATTTCGAGCACAACGGAAATATATATCATTCTACTGCTTGTTCTGAGTACCGAGGAGCAACCACGATAAACTGATAATCCGATTCTCATTATCTTAGTACTGTGCTTACACTGGTTGCACTTGTGGCTGAATGGAGCTATCGGTTGCAAGGTCCTGTTGGACTGCTGCCGCAGCAGCAGCGGGCAAGCGCTCACCGACCTCGATGACAGGATCCGGGGTCCAGCGACGTCTATATGCAAGTGTAAGATGATTACAGATCAAGTGAGAAATACGAGAAATATGCCGCAGGTACTGACATATTCCGTATAGATGCAATCCCGAGAGAGCTTTCTGTTATGCGAGGCGTGTACGCGAAGATTTCGTACTTTTGCTACGAATACCATCAGATTGGGCCGAAGAAATGGTTCAACGTCGTCAGAACCCGACCAGGCTTTAAATAACTCAGAAAGCTGTAGCACTGCTATTAGCAATTCAGCTGATACTGAACCGACTCAGCTTGATGATAGCTTATCCGAGCTCGACTTGCACGCCAGTCCAGGACTAGTCAGAAAGCGAGAACGGGGTTTAAACCTCAAGCCAAGGTCTCGAAGTCGAGGCAACGATAAAATCAGTTTTAGTACAAACGCTCGGAAACAAAACTTCACCGATATTACAAGCGAGGGAATCCAGGACACCTCTGCCGTCACAATTTCCGAGAAACTTCTAGGAGAAACCGTGTCCTTCAGATGCTTGCTGGCTCGTCCGACAGCTCATCATATTATTGGATTCAAAGGATCTGGAATAGCCAGTATAAAAAAGCTGACGTCAGCTATCATTGATGTGTATCAACCGATAGAAGGGTTCCATTATCAGGTTATGGCGATTAAGGGATCACTTCTGGAAGTGTCCCGTTGCTTTGGAGTTATTGCTGATATGCTCATCGATTCGCCTCCTCCCACTCTTGAACCAATGCCGGGCAGGGCTGTTTTCAGGCTTTTAATGTCTAATGATCACGTTGGTGTGCTGTACGGAGAGAGACTGATGCGGTTCTATAAATACACGTCTGAGCTCAATATCAAAATTCATGTTGGGAAAGAGGTGCTTCCTCATTCCAACGAACGCATAGCTGAGATTTGTGGTGATGCTGAAAGCATACAGCGTTTAATCGCCGACCTTGGAGCCAGAATAATACAGGATCCGCGTGCATTCAAAATAATGGAATATAATCCGTTTATGTGGATGCCTGACTACTCAATAGCGCAACCTGACGCTATTGTCAGGGATCTCAAACGAAATCTGCCTAAAGGCGGGTCTCCAAATGCAAAGATGGTGAAATCAATGATGGAGTTAACGCCTGACCAGGTGACTGCCGTGATAGGAAAAGGGGCGTCTGTAATTCGCGAAATCAAAAGAGACAGCGGTGCGTCTATTCGAATTAGCGAACCGGTTCGTCTGACCGACGATGCCACCGGGGTGGAACGAGAAATTCAACATTGCAACATCAAAGGTACTCAAAGGCAGGTTTCTCGGGCCGCGTTTGCTATTGAAAACGTTCTAAAGAGATCGAGACCGGTTGCCAATAAAACCAACACGGCAAATGAGCTTTGATTTTAAAAGAGGGCGAACGTATGACCACCCAGCCATGAGATCTCCTCTCTATAGAATAGACAAGGGTGTCACTGATATAAATAGTATGGTATTAGTCAGTCATTTTTGGTTTCCTCTATACATTTGTAAAATGTCCATATTGTATAATAAATCTACATATATTACTAAGCAACAGTCAAAAAAGAGTAGCTCTCTGTAAGACAAAATAATATTTCACGTTTAAGCAGCTGACCCACCAGAAGTATTTCCTGTCAGCAGCACCTATACTCAGGCGCTAGAGATGTGTCATACAAGGCGCGGGAACTGGTCGGGAGTATGTATGCTTGGACACGCGAACACGCGCTCTAGTTTTTGTTTATTACTCGGTCCGCGTGCGCGTCGAGATCGCACTTTGTAGCACCTCCGCTAAGACCCGCTAGATCATAGGGAAGAAAACGTAGAGCGCCCACTTCGTTCCCGGACAAAGGAATGAAGGTCTTGTGTGTTGCGGAGAAGCCTTCTATTGCCAAAGCTGTTGCAGAGATCCTAGGCGGTGGTGACGTGAGATCTGTGAGTATAGTCTTACTTGGAGCGAATTGTCGATCTAACTGAACAGACTCATATCAATGGTGTATGGAACCACACTTTTAACTACCACTTTCCACCACCATGGGGTGACTCTGATGTCACGATGACCTCTGTACGAGGGCATCTTTTAAAGCTCGAATTTCCGCAGACCGTACAGAACTGGCGCAGCTGCGACCCAATTCGGCTGTTCGACCAAGAGACTATCTCATTCGTACCTCCAGACCTTCATTCCGTTGCGGAAAATATCAGATCGGAGGCGCGCTTTGCAGGTGGGCTTATGATTTGGACAGATTGTGATCGAGAGGGGGAGAACATCGGCATGGAGATTGTAAAGATTGCTCGAGAAGGCAATAACAGAATCAAAGTCAAGCGTGCGCGATTTTCGCATCTTGATCGCCAGCACATTTTGAACGCTGGTCAGAACTTGACAAGCATGGATATTCGGCAATCTAGTGCAGTCGATGCTCGGATTGAACTTGATCTAAGAATTGGCGCGGCATTCACTCGATTTCAATCGTTGCAGTTGAATGGCAGACTTCCTAGAGATAATTTAACAATATCTTATGGCTCATGCCAGTTTCCTACGCTTGGATTTGTTGTTGATCGGTTTAAACGAGTTCTAAATTTCAGACCGGAGAAGTTTTGGTACATCAAAATCAGTGTTAAAAAGGGTAGAACACAGACTCCTTTTAATTGGCAACGTGTACGTCTGTTCGACCGAATGGCGGTGGTCACGTTGATGGAGACCTGTGCTGAAAGTGCTGGAAATACGGCTAAAATTGTGGTTGTCACAAAAAAGCCGACTTCGAAATGGCGGCCGTATCCTTTAACTACGGTTGAACTGCAAAGACGAGGAGCCATGTTCCTACGCATGAGTCCGCAAAAAATTATGCAAGTAAGTGACATTTTGATTTTTGATGGAATTTAATCTATCGCTACTCTAACTCTTTACAGGTGGCAGAAGAGCTATACATGAAGGGCTTTATATCATATCCCCGTACTGAAACTGATCAGTTTGATGACAATGTTGACTTGCGTCCATTCATTGTCAAACAACATCAATCTCAGATTTGGGGAGATTTTGCGAAGAGACTGACCGACCAAGATGGGTTTAGGACACCAAAGAAAGGGAAGCACAACGACAAGGCTCATCCTCCGATTCATCCTGTTGCCCACGTAGCACCGGATATCCTGCAGTCTCCGGAGCAGAGACGACTATTTGAGTTTGTGACTAGGCATTTTCTTGCTTGCTGTGCTGATGATGCTAAGGGTGAATCTACTGAAGTCGTTCTTGAATGGGGAAACGAGAAATTCACCGCATCTGGTTTACACGTACTCGAGCGGAACTATTTGGACGTTTACGTTTACGACAAGTGGGAGTCGAGTAAAGAGCTGCCGAAGTTTGAACCCGGGGAGCAGGTCCAATTATCAAAAGCAGATCTCGAAGATGGTGTAACTAGCGCTCCGTCATATCTGACAGAGCCGGAGCTTATCCAATTGATGGATGCCAATGGTATTGGAACCGACGCGACAATGGCTGACCACATAGAGACCATCCAAACTCGAGGGTATGCGATCAAAGTGCCCAAAGGCAGTCCGGCGAGATTTGACTCACCAGCGGACGTTGACTGGGGCTCTATTACCAATCGTGGTGGCAACAGAGGTCGAGAGCGAGGCGGCGCTAGTGGTGGCAGTAGGGGTGGTAGTGGTGGTAGTAGGGGTGGTAGCAGAGGTGGTGGCAAGGGAAGAGCTTCCGTAGGTTCTCACGGAAATGGAGTGATGGAGCTAATTCCTACAAAGCTAGGAATGGCTTTAACAGATGGTTACGACCAGATAGGGCTTGATATGTCGTTGTCTAAGCCGTTATTGCGCCGGGACTTCGAAGCAAAGATGAATGCCATATGTAATGGACAAATGACCAAGGAAACTGTTCTAACCGAAACGTTGACCATGTATAAAGAGGTTTTTGAGCGAGTACATTCACGTGTGGGACTACTCAGAAATAGCTGTAATATGTATTTTAGATAGTGTATTATCAGTCTATTTAGCTACCTTTTGTGCATAGTGGACCATTGCTTTGAAGGTTTCGCGAGTCGCTTAGCTGTTGGGACGTCGACGGTTCGATTAAAAAGGAGTCAACAACAGTGGCAGACGCGTTGTAGATTGTTTCCGTATATCAAGCCTGTTTGCGAATTCCGACAATGACATTACTTGGGTATCCTCGATATCCATATCTCAGAATCCACTGTCCTTGTTCAGAGGCTGTAACATCAGATGGAGCAGATAAGAATGGTGAGGGGGATGACGACCCGGCCAGATCAGAAGCGCAAACAGTTGATTCAGCGATGTTGACCGGCCATACTCCAGCGTTGCCTATCTCGCTCTCGAGTCCATACGCTCTACATGCGATTAACAATCTGTATTTTTGTGACGTGTGCATGGCTATCAGGTGCGAACGCTGTGTAGTGGAGGAAGTTGTACAAGTATACTGTCCTGCATGTCTTCATGTCTATTATCAGGAGCCTACGAGTCATTCAAACGAGCATTCGCGACGCCGTAAAGACGACAATACGTTGTGAGTAATAATACTAGAATATTTTCTAGCTGGTGGGCTAATCATGATATTTAAAGCTGTACGAGAAACTGTATGGAATGCCCAATATGCTCGTCATCCCTCATACTGCTGCAGAGCGAAAATGACGACAGCGTGGTATACTTGTCTTGCCCGTATTGTGACTGGAATTCACACAAAATATGCTCGCTATCCAAAACGTCGACTCTATATCATCAGATATCTAAACTAGCCAAGGCCGACGAGTCTTCCTTTTCGTCGCTTGTGGAGTTATACGAGGGATTATACAATTCGCTTGCAGCCGACGAACAATCGTTGGCACGAGCGCAAGCGAAATCTGCGAGTCCGTTATTTAACAAGAATCGCAGCCTTGAAACCACCAAGTTCTTAAAGCGCCATTCGCTAGCCCCGAATCAGTCTCAGCGCCAACTTTCGCCGTCGCCGACGCCGCAGATTGGACCAGATACGATTCTATCACTTGGCCTTTCCGGTGGCATATCCAAGAGTAAAGCTAATTTATACCAGGAACAAGCGTGGGAAAGTAGTATATTGACTTTAGACGAAGAAGATGATGCGAAGGAAGCTGAAAAGCGTGCAAATGCTCAACACCTGGATGGTGTACCTGTCAAACAACTTCAACGTAATCCATTTGCGCTACAAGGAACTGCAGCTTCTGAGCTTTTGCCAATTCCCGTACGCCTACGGAGTCGGAGATCAAAAAGGTGCCGGGCATGCAGACATATACTAGTCCGACCGGATGTGTCGAGTGGCAGCGCCGGTGGTAATAGTAGTTCGTCACGCTACCCTGTCGGAACTGCATTTAGGATCAACCTCAGCGCAAGAAATCTTATTCCCACTTTACGTATCAAGCTATTACCAAGGGCGTTGAAAGTGCCTCAACCTTATGGCGAAGGTTTTGTGCCGAACGTTACGTACAGTTTTGCCCTATCTGTGTTCAATCCTCTGTACGACAGCATAAAGGTGATGCTGGCAACAACACCCCTTACTCCGAAGTACTCTCATCGAGTGACCATCTTAAGTCCGTCATTTGAAGTTGGAGCCAATAAAGAAGACGACTGGGACATATCGGCTTTAAAGTCAATGCAAACCAAGCTTGGGGCGGCCCAAGTCAGCGCCGAGGTTGCTGGTGGAATCTCGGGCCTGGCACCGAATGGAATTTTTGATTCTGGTCGTAACTGGACCAGTGTAATAATTGAGTTGATTCCGTCGGCAGATACGGCCGCCGTTGGTCAAGAAATTGAAATACCGTTATTCACAAGTGTTGCCTATCAGAGTCAAGTCGAGCGCGACTTTGCCAATGAACAGCCTTTACCGGGCCATGCTGAGCGAACATCAAAGGAGACAGCGTTCTGGACATTGATCAGATTGGGTAAGGTGAAGGAGCTGTCGTACAACTAAATTTTTTTTCTTATTGTACATATTGATATTTTAAGTTGCTTAGAGAATTCGCTTTGCCTCTCTCATGTACATGTGCCGCCTACCTTAGCCTTCGTGCGACCGATGGTGGTGAGGACATGAATGTACCCGATGCTGTCTTAGAACCATTACTGCTCCCAACCAGTAGAGATCCAGATCTAGAAGAGGCTAGATCTCTGGTGGATACGTAGGGGCGTGGTAAGCCAACACGACTGACAGGTCTCACGACAGCACCATTACCAGCGATTGTTCTGCTTCGCTCCAATTGTCCATGAGCCGTCGCACGGGGAGATGATGACCCTGCTGATGGATCTGTATGTGACTTATAGTCATCATACTCTGCGTAGCTTGACAATCTACTCGCCATGCGAGACGCAGACCGCATACTTGGCGGTAGTTGCGATGTTTCCAGTGACATTTTCATTCTCGATGCAGCTCGGGGTGGTAACCGTAAGGCTATACTGCTAGCGTTTGAATTTTCATACAGATCAGCATCACCTTCAGACCGTACAAACATGGCAGCGTTGTCATCCGCTAGTTGTTGTTGCTGCTGTTGTTGCTGCCGCTGTTGTCGCTGCTGAAGTTGTTGCTCCTGGTGTTGGACTTGTGGCTGTCCATCAGCTTCCGATAAGACTATACACAGAGCCGTTAGTGATCTACAAAGAGACTCCATTTTGAGCACGATAGTTTTGTCGTTTGGCGGCATTTTCATAGACAGAACTTCAGTGTCTCGTACTGCTGATTCAAGATGTTCGAAAATATGTTCAGGCAGGCTATGGCTGGCCTGTTCCAGAGACGACTTAAGATGGCCGTGGGTAGAAGCAGATACCGACGATGAACTGGATCGACTGGGTGATGACTTCAGGTCTGATAGCCCACCGGAGACCGAAGTGCAAGTAGACAATGACTGAGAAGCCAAAAGTCGCCGTTCGCGTTCAGCCATCTCTAGCTTGAGAACCCGGGACGTCAGATCTTCGATTGATTCGCGAATCGACGTTTCATGCTTCGAAGATCGCTCAGTTATCGTTTCCGCAGAAACATTCCGTCTTCGAGGATGACTAAACGAAGTCGAAGTCACTGTATAGTCTTCTTCTTCTTCTTCCTCGAATACACCTCTATCGGCAGCACTTCCAGTGCTGCCAAAACTTGATCTCGTCTGGTTCTTCTCGGCCTCTCTAAATACATCGGAGTGAGCTGAGTCGACGCGCCCGATAGCCAGGTTGCTACGCGTTCGAGGAAAGCTATGACGAAGTGGTGATGACAATAAAGACGACGATGGTGACAAAGAAGATGACGACCTAGATGACGAGTCTTTATCGTTTCTGCTTCCATCACTGCCTAAGTTGGTATAGTGTCCATCAACTGTATTGTCGTGTCTGCGATGATGAGTAGAGCCTGATGCAGACGCGGAGGCCCGATACAAATCGGGAGACGACGGTGGTAGTGCGGCCATTTTGCCTGTCCTGGTCAGTCAATTCTCCTGAGCATGCAGATCATTTATCACTCAGATCAGCAAAAATGCTCTTAGATGCAGATACCAAACGATGGTGGCCAAAGACCTCAACACGCACGCAGCTCTGCCGCACGTAAGAACTGAACGCACTCGGCGGACCACCACGATGCGTGGCGATCTTTTCAGCCTCCCCGGAGCAACTCAGGAGGCGGAGGCAGCGGGCAATGAATGGGCCTGACTTGTAGAAAAAAATGCAGAGCGATGCAGATTAACCGTCCGGGCGGCACAAGAGATCTTGTGGTTATCGTTGTTGCGCGAGTCGTGTATCGTTCGTGGATACTAAGTACGGTTTCTAACCGTATAGAGCATACGGGCAAGGCGAAGCTAAGCTCCCTATAAACTGTAACCTATAGCCATTGTAATGCGCGCGTTTGTCTACGTTACACGAGCTGTTACCTAACTGAATTGCGCTTGTACCCATTTGGTCAGACTCCGGCCTAGCGTGATACTCTCTCCTGATAACGTAGCTATCATCTCAGTGCATACATGTGACATGCAATGTTGTTCTCGGTGCCTCGAATTTGAGGAAGTAAGTAATACGAATCTGGGGGGGGGGGGGGGGGGGGGGGG